>JAFFST010053270.1:280536-330314 GCA_022414735.1 Noturus placidus
CCGGGTGATCCCATGCCGAAGTGTCCTTGGGCAAGACACTGAACCCTAAGTTGCCCCCGAAGGCAAGCTAGCACCTTGCATGGAAGCTCAGCTACCATTGGTGTATGAGTGTGCACTTGTAAGTCGCTTTGGATAAAAGCGTCTGCTAAATGAATAAATGTAAATGTAAATGTAAAACAGCCATGTAAACGATAGTTCAAGTTCAATCCGAGTGGCTTTGTCATTTCATCCATATAAAACTGGTAGAGTAAACCTTGGAAGGAAACAACGCTCCTCCAGGATCACGGTGCTACATAAAACAACACATGAGACGACTCAGAACTATATAAAAAGAACTTTATATAGAACTTTATATAAAGTGCACGTGTGCAAGCAACACAAGACAGTACAGACCGCGTAGCGCCGAATAGTACACAGTTTTAGTGTGGAAGTGTCCGATATAACAGCTAGTGCAAAAGAGGTGCCAAAGAGTAACGATATCATTTAAAAATGGTATAAATGTGAACACAGTAAGCTTGTTGCAGGGCGTTTCAATTTGTAGTTTGTTTCACAAACATTTAGAATGTCGTGCAGAACACAACGGTCATCATTGCTACCATGAGTTAACTCGACGAGATAACCTTGTTAAAAGTTCTGCGATTTTCCTGCCTTCATGCCATGTATTTGCTGTTGATGTTAGCAACACGGAGCGGTGATTTAAGCGACAGTTGAGGTTTTCTCGGTTTTATGGAAATGAGATGATGCTGGAGAGCAACAACTGGCTCGAATGATCTCTCGGACCAATCTTACGGCTTGTGTAATCTGACGTTACTTTAGTTCCTCCCTTCTGCAGCTAGTCCTTGTGTACCGTTTGACATGTAGAAATGGGGAAAAAAAGACACAACTGTGGTTTGATTTTATTCTGCCACGTAAGACCAATTATTAAATGGGTATAAAGACATTATGAAGAAGAAAACGTTGCTGCCTCTAGTGAGCGTACGTAGCCAGTAAAGCTAGAATGCTTTGTTATTCTGTCTGTGAAGCCTGTAAGCAAACCTATGTAAAGCAAACAACCAGTTTTCACACCGATTAGCACGTTACTGAATTTTTGTTTAACTAGTTACAAGCGTTACGAGTTTTTAGAAGCGTTCACATTTTCACTATTGCTGCTTCTCATCGGAACTAAAAAACCAAAACAGTTCACAGTAGTGAAACCTGTGAACATGGGGTTAAAGTGTCTCTTCCTAATCATTTGAATATCAGATGTGGCATAATCTGAGCTCGTGCATAAGACTCGGACTGAACTCCTGCATAACACATCCCGAGTCAGTTATATACAAAAGTTTCCCAGAGAGACAGAGATACAACATCCAATTGAAGAAAAACAAATTTTAACACCTTGTTCTCAAGTATTAAAAAAAAGGATGGATAAAAAAATCAGCTTACAGACTTTTGAGTAACACTTTTGTGAACCTGTGCTCTATTCACATGCTCGCAATGTTCTCTTCCGACACTATCTTATGTTCAGGAGGGATTTCAGATATCCGTAAGCTAACGTAGCATAAGCACCTGTAAACAGCATGTCCTTGCATTAAGTTGATGCTGAAATTCATACTAAGAGTAGACTTGTGCTGATGTGTTTATTTAGTGATTTTTTTTTTTTTCATCATGTTCGATGCCTAACCTTTGCTCATGGTTTACAACATCGTACATATGACTGCATTAAAGAAATGACTCTGTGTTTACCTGTATGTGCCTCACCTACCATCATTTACACCTTAAATATCCCTCCGTAGATGCACGTGCAGCTTTGGAAAGTGGAAAAGAACCCACACACGTTAGCCTTCTGTAAATAAGTTTCTACCGATGACTTGGTGAGTGTTTCGTTTTTTTTCTTTTCCACTTTCTAATTTTTCAATATTCAGCACCAGACTCATCACAGGATGTGAATACGGATACGCAAGTTTACTGGAAAGCTGAGATGATTTACACCTGTTCCCTGGTTGTTATTCTAGTGTTGGTTGAGAGCAGAATTATAGTTTGCACTTTGTAAATTATGTACGGTAACACTTTCTCACCACTTTTCACCTCCGAGAGGAACCGAGCCGTCCTCTATAATATACACATCCTGATAACTGGCTGTGAATTCTCGAATCAGAAGGCGCTGATTAATTTTCTATACCAGCTGCATTGAGAGAAGTTTCAGAATATTATAAGAGTGCGTGTAGTGCAGTATATCGGACAGTATCGACTCATAGGGCGGATGCTGTGACTCCATCACTGTTTAGTAACGTAAATGTTCTTACGGTAGTTGTTTAGCTGACAGTACATGTAACTATAACCTTAAACAATGACACGTCATACTTTTGGATGAATATGAATCTGTAATCATGGGCTGCTGGGAAACTGCTGTGGAGGAACTACCATTGGAGTGATCATGCCCTTTTACTTTGCATCTGGTATGCACGTTTAAACGTTAAGGCTGTGCGACGTGCATCGGATTGGTAACTATATCCTGAGCGATTCGTTCTGAATCCCGCCACCTGCTGCACTACACACATCGATCGTCTGTCACAGCTGCCAGATACCTCCTGCTAGTACAAGACATCACCTTGCGGATATCAGTTATTAGACATGTTATTGTTTCATGACATGACACATTAATACTTTTATTTTGTACCGCCAACAAATGGGGAAACACTGCAATATCAAACCACGATTGTTTTTCTTGTTGGTACAATTGAATTGTATTAAAATTAATTTCAGGCAGATCTCAGTCTTACATTTATTATTTAATCATTTAAGGCACAATTTACTGTCAAATTTACTTTCCATATTAATAACGTTGCCATGAAGTAGATTTGACACTGGAAAAAATGAAATATCGTTAATGAAAACGAATTAAAAAAACACCTAAAATGACGCTTCATATATTCTACACCCTGATCTGCTTTTCATACAATACAACGTGTTGATATCCCAGCGGTCCGATTTGTTGCCATTATTAAATGAAATGGTTTACGAAGAGACGCCGACTCTATTTCAGTTTGGGGCAGACTGCGGTTCCAGCAACAGCTTGAAAATACAATGAAACAACATTCACGAAGTATACCAGAAGCATCCATTTTTCTTTTCGTGATTCTGGGGGTGTTTTAATATCTAGAGGAGATTCACTGATACCTGCACTACGACATTAAAACGTTCCCCAACATGAGGCGACATCTGCATATGCAATCACAGATGTGTATCTGGACGGGCATAATATTATCAGACTGCAGAGTTTGGTGGAAAACAGTAGGCCTTTTTTTTCCTTCTTCCCCTCAGAGGAGGACCGAGATAAACATTGAAATGGACGATCCAGACCGAAGAAAAATCACAGAGGAGCACCTGTAAACGGTGCTTCCAGGATTTCGTCATCGCAGAAATGAACGCAAAATGAAGCGAACGCAAAGTGAAGCAAACGCAACACTCTGAGGAGCTTGCAAGTTTTCAAAAACGTGTAAAACAATTTCGTGAAATTACAGTTTCGCCAATTCAAGACGTTTTCTGCAACAACAAAAAAAAGAAGGATAAAATACTCAACAAATTTCACTGAAATCGAGCATTTACACCAAACAAAACTCTCCGACTGTGTAAAATAGGAAATTACCCCAAGACCCTGTCTGGATAGTGCTTTAGCAAGTCTACTTGAGGAATGTATTTGGGAGGTGGGAGGAAACCGGATAACTCAAAGGAAACCCACGTAGAGAAAATATGACCCGAGCTCAGGATCGAACCTCGAACCCTGGAGCTGTGAGGCAATGCTACCTGCTGCCCCACCAAACACTTGTAGTTTACGGTGTGAAAAAGACAAGGGGTAGTATGTTGGCTAGTTGTGTAACCTGCTAGTTATCAGTGTTGATCAATATCTGAAGCAAGAACTCTTCCTTTACATCTGGGCAATGGTGATGCTTTTTTTTGCCTTTCATGTTTATGGAGACGAATGGTGTCCCGCTTACAGTTTAATTAGTCCTTTCATCTGGTGAGTGTGTGTTTAAGGGGCATGATGCTTATTTTTCATTGCTTGGTTTTTATAAGAGTTGTGTGATCTGCTGGCAGTAAGACAGTAGTAGCCTAGCACAAGACGTATAATTATTGCGCCTGTGTTTGTGGCCCTGCCACGTTGTCTCCATTTTTTTTCCCCCCAAGATTTATCTCAACTTGTTATATTTTTTCCATATTTATATAGAAAATGCTTTGTTGAGACCAGACTGCGATTGTTTCGGCGAGATTTTTACGATCTTCCGCACATACAGGGTTATCGTGAGCTTTTCTTTTTTTGAAGTGTCATCGTTATTAAGCTGCAAAGCTGGAGAGCGATTAAACAAATGCCGCACTCGAGTTCTCCTTGAGATGCTGATAAGGTTTATTTAGGTGTTGTGCAGATTTAGAGCATTCTGATATCGGAGAACAACAATATCATGTGTCTTCTGTTCTCTCGACATGTCAGTGGGTAGTTGCAACAAAACTGCCGATACAGAGCCATCCCGAGCTACCAGGCCAAATCTACCATGAGCAAGAAAGTGGTTCGGACTCAAATCTGCAGAAAGTGCTGTGTTCTAAGTAGCTGTGAGTTTCTCAATAGACCCATGTGATGAAAACCGAACTGAAGGACAAAGCTGTAGAAATGGTGTGTGTTCTGGATATTTGAAACAAAGCAAAAAAGAAAATAGCTGCTGGATTGATGGGTGTAATGATTCATCATGATTGATGTCATGCATTGCACATGGAAATGCGAACATGTGAGATTCACCTCATGGAAATCAGCACTCTATTACTGATCTATAAGTAACGAGGCTGCGTTGGTCCTCACTCACAATGAAGACGCTGCGATAAACAGTGTAGCGTAATAAGATCTGTAATGTCACATTAAAATCAAAGTAAACATAAGTGAAATAACATGCTTAAAGACAGCGAGTAACAGAAACCGTAAGGTGCAGTGAAAGTGAGATTTAATTAAACTAAATTAATAATCAGAGCATCCACGAAAAATAATGCAATTATTTAATATATATATATATATATATATATATATATATAAGTATAAATTGTGAAGTTTGATAGCTCCGGATTTCAACGACCATGCGTCATTATACGGTTACATGACTGTTGTAATGGTTAAAAAGAGCTCTTCAGTAGCTTTCAAGCAACACCAGAGCCCCTGATAATCGGGCATTTTAGCTGACTTTGGAGCTATATTTCTTCTACTGAGCTCATGGTATTAAATCCATAGGTTAGACACTTTATATATTCAGACAGCTTAACTTGAACCTTTTCTTACAATAACTTTATTACTATATTATTATTTAATAATTTGTTTAGCACATGTTCCATGTTCTCCAGGTTTGATTGAATTCCCGTGATTTCCATGCCTCCTTGTCAATGTTTTCTTTTTTTCTCTTTCACGTCCTTCACACTTCCCTTTTTTTGACCAATGACAAGTATGTTTTCAGCCCTGATCATTGCATCCATTTGGCAGGGGGGGTGGGGGTGTGTGTGTATATGTATGTATGTATGTGTGTGTGTGTGTGTGTGTGTGTGTGTGTGTGTGTATAAAAAAAATATTATGTATGTATATATGTGTGTGTGTATATATAGATATAGATATATATATGTATATGTGTATGTATATGTGTGTATTTTGTTTATTTATTATTGAGATCACAAAAAGTTGAGTAATTTGATATAACTGTACACACATGCCTACTACAAAAACAGGCCTCCGTTTTGCTCTTTCTGAATCAGAGAGTTTGCTAACTGGTTTGGTTTTACACCACACCAACCAAACAGTAAAAAAAAAAACCCTTTGGCTATACTCATAAAATTCCTTCGTTGATTGGTCAGAAATATGGTATTGGGGGGGGGGGGGGGTGTAAACCTTTTACAAAGTGCTCTAGAGGTCGTGTGCAACCCGAGTGAGATCACGTCTCGGGCTGCATTCACATTACCAGAAGTTATTCTCTGCCATAATGTGGCACAGATCTGATTTTAATTATTGTAATTTTTTTATTTCAAGCTGAATGGCCAGAAAAATTAGATCTTTTCAAATCAGACATGAGCCACCTTCATATGCTGTCCTAGATTGGATACATATCCGAGATGTGACCATGTGACCAGATTGAGGAATTCAGTGCAGCAAAACAACAATGTAAGACAGCAACAGAAGTGACTATGTTCAGTGGGAGGATGGGGAATGTGGTGACTTGGCAGATATTTGGGAAACTTATTCAAGCTCCAATGAATCTATTTCAGCTTCAAGAACTAGCCTCATTTATGATATTGATGAAGATAAAATAGTAATCGATTAGGCTTGACAGCACTTCCACTTCCGGTCTCCATCTCTTCTTTATAAACGGGGAAATACAGACGGCATATGCTGCAGCTCAGGGTCTCATAGTACGATCCAGAAGGGCAAATTACAGGAGCAGTTTACTTTAGTCATCTAAAGATCTCATGCAAACGATCGGTGAGTTTCAATCCGCTCCCTAGCTCGTGAGTAATTGTATTGTGTACAAGAATCCAGGCATTGCTAAGGACCCTGGCTCATTACACATTGGGACACTGATGACTCAATTTCCTGCGACATGACTACATCTTAAAATGTCACCACTGGCATTCATCAACAATAGGCAGGACCGATATGTTTCTCACATTATATGTCATGTAAATTTGTTAGGTTAATCACACAAGTTTCTGTCGTAGGCCTTCATGCAGGATCGTAGGCCTTCATGCAGGATCGTAGGCCTTCATGCAGGATCGTAGGCTAGCTAGTGGAGATTTCTTTAAATCAAATATATTTTATTAATTTTTTTAGCTGAGAGGTCTCAGAAACTGCGATGACATTGCTTGTAAGGGAATGTTGTGATCATCGATGCTCCCTTGGTTTTGCGGTGCTTTCTAGGATTTTGTTTTATTTCTTTCGGTGCACTGGAGGATTTTGCAATTGAGACAGCTCTTAAAATGGCCGACTCCCTGATCAGTGCCCTAATTACTGACCTGTTATGCCCCGCCCACACGAGAGGTTCGTAAACGAAAACTCTGGCAGCGCATTCGTAAACCGTGATGAGCTTGGAAAACGTAATAAAGAATGCTGTTTGTTTATAATACCATGATATTTTTTTCCCACCGAAAGGGTGTTTTTCTTCTTTCTCATTGTATATTTTTGCTCGTTTCTCCAAAAGTTATGTCCAGTACTTTTGGCACAAATGTAATTCCATAGAAGACTAAGAGCTCAGCGTTTTGAAGTCATTTTATTATACTGATACCATAGTCTAAAGTTAAAAACAGCGTGTCATCAGCCCTATTCGGACATTATTCAATTTACATGGGGTCCGCTGGTAATTTCCTGTTTTACAGGTGCTCTGCGATTTTATTACATCAGGATTGGCCTTTTCATGCTTTATTTTTTTTTCTCCCTCCCCCCTGAATTACCTACTGTTTTTCGCCAAACTCAGCGGTCGTATGATATCACGAGATTGCGGTCATTTTATTTTTACTGTCTGGATGCGAGAGTTTTATCACTTATGTTAAATTGAATCAAAGATTTTGATATTAAATAAAAGATTGCATATTATGATTTAAAACATTGTGTATAAGGTTATACATTTAAAGTTATTCATTCCCCCTGATTAATCCCTTAATCTATTAATAGATCTAATAATCTATTATTTAAATCGTTGTTAGTCGCAGCTCTAAAATCTACCACAGCTGATTGTACATTCTGAAGCTAGAAAATGTACAGAGAAGCTCATAATGGGAATGCAGCTTCAGACCGAATTTTTTGGTCCGTCCTCGATTGCTGTGATCTCACCTGCTCAAATGAACCACACCAAGGTGGAAAAACATGGCAGAATTGATTCAAATCAGAGAGAGCACCTTAAAAGGCACACAGCTTTCTGTTTCAGATATTCGTACATTAAAGTCTCCGTGCCCTTGTGCTTATCTCAGACTACAGCATTAACTCTAGTAATCTTCTAACCGCTGCTGAGACGGATAATCGTCAGAGCAGTGGACTCGAGACAATCTGCACTTCCTCTTTTTACCGAAACTATTCAACATGCAAGACTAAACGAATTCACGAGGAATAGAAATTCTCGATTTTCCCCAGCTGCTAGATAATGAAAAGTGACAGGAGACAGCGAGAGAGAAAAGCTTCAGGATTACAACACAGTGCATTTTTCATTTGCTTCATTTTTCACGCCTTGTGTTTACTGAACGCTGCATGATGTATGCTTGCGTCGCACTTTGTGTTTATCTTGGGAGTCCTGTAAAGAAAAGAGTCATGCTAGTAAAGCACCCTTAATTGACGGGGATTTGAAATGCCAAAGCTGTTTGTAGAACAGGGAAAAAAAAATTCAGCCATCGACTGGAAACATATTCTTGAGTAGGTATCATTTCTGAAACTGAAATCCCTAACCACGCTATTTTGACGTGTTGAGAGATTGTGTCCAAATGAAATGGTAGTATTACGGCTTTATCATGTTCCCACCTGACTCAATGACATCAGTGCAGCAGATGTTTTTCTGTTTATTTTCTTAACGGAGCCTCCATGCTTTCACAGGATGGAGGAGACTTTTTCAAAACCTCCCACCACCACCTCCACCCTCCCGCAATCAGACTCTGCTTTCTCTCTTGCGTTCATGTTTCTCTTCACAGTAGTCTGTCTCCTCACGCGTTCTTTTGGTTTTTGGTTTCTTTCGTGTTTCAGTCAGGATGTGAATGAGTCTTTGAATGGTTTCCATGTATGGATACTTGGTAAGAAGGAGAAGCTATAAAGATAATAGCACTGATGGAGAGGAGGGTGGGAACGGATGGATGGATGGTTAATAGGATGGATGGTTAATAGGATGGATGGACGGATGGTTAATAGGATGGATGGATGGATGGATGGATGGTTAATAGGATGGATGGATGGTTAATAGGATGGATGGTTAGGATGGATGGTTAATAGGATGGATGGATTGATGGATGGTTAATAGGATGGATGGATGGTTAATAGGATGGATGGATGGTTAATAGGATGGATGGATGGTTAATAAGATGGATGGATAGGATGGGATGGTTAATAGGATGGATGGATGGTTAATAGGATGGATGGATGGTTAATAGGATGGATGGATGGTTAATAGGATGGATGGATGGTTAATAGGATGGATGGTTAGGATGGATGGTTAATAGGATGGATGGTTAATAGGATGGATGGATGGTTAATAGGATGGATGGATGGTTAATAGGATGGATGGATGGATGGTTAATAGGATGGATGGATGGTTAATAGGATGGATGGATGGTTAATAGGATGGATGGTTAATAGGATGGATGGTTAATAGGATGGATGGATGGTTAATAGGATGGATGGATGGTTAATAAGATGGATGGTCAGGATGGATTGATGGTTAATAGGATGGATGGATGGATGGATGGTTAATAGGATGGAGGGATGGACGGATGGATAGATGGTTAATATGGATGGATGGTTAATAATATGGATGGATGTCTGCATGGTTAATAGGGTGGATGGACGGTTAATAGGATGTCTGGATGGTTAATAGGATGGCTGGATGGATGGCTAATAGGATGGATGGATGTATGGATGGCTAATAGGATGGATGAATGATTAATACAATGGATGGATGCACGGTAATGTTTCCATTTATTCATTTATGGAAAGGGACGTGCAAGTGAGACACAGAATCCGAGAAGCAAGACTGTCTCCTTTAAGTGCATGATGTGAAGGACAAACCAAGAGCTGAAAACATGTAAATGCGCACACACAGAGAGGGAGAGAGTCAAAACTAAACATGACCATTTGTGCAAATAGCTTTTATCAACTGTCATGAGCGTTTTTATTTTACATTTTTGTCATGTGCTTCCTCTAAGACATGTGAAGCCAACCCACAGAAACCTTTCGAACTGCTGCATCACAGGGTGGCGTAACCCACTCAGAGGAAAGCACTATCCTCCCTCTTCTCACAGGCACCCGTGATGGGTTAGTACACCATCCCTCCCACCTCGAAAGCATGGCCGACTCTGCTTCCTTGGACTCCCGGTAACAGATGGCTGTGGCAGGTTAAGGATTCAAACTCATGATCTTGGGACAGTATGACGATTAGCACCCGAGAGCTGAATATAATTAGTGTTGCTAGCTAGTATTTTTTTGGGGGGGTTTGGTTTTGTCAGTTTTGGCAACCCTCATGCTGATGAAATGGGATCACAGCCGGCCAGTTGAAAATGGCAGGTGTGAAGAGATCTCTGGATCACCCGAAACCAATTCTGAACACGGCCATGTATGAAAATGTCACCTAAACAAACTCTGTGTCCCCTGCTGGTCTCTCCAAGCAGCAGTTCTGTGAATTATAACGTATACACCGTATGACCAGTGTGACCCGTTTTGGAAATCACTAAACCCATGGAAGTGCTGATATCTGTTTCTCTCCTGCTCCATTTTCAGGTGCGCCGGCACTACGGCCATGTTGGCGTCGAGCCCGTGAGTGAGCCTCTGCGCCTCGAGGCTCCAGGCCTCCATCCAAGCCTTCATCTTCTTAATCATCATCATCAGCAGCAGCATGTCTAGCTCGGGCTTCCCCCCCAGTCAGGGGAGTTTCAGCAGCGAACAGAGCCGCTATCCACCCCACTCAGTACAGTACACCTTCAGTCCTGCACGCCATCCACAAGTAAGTCCTGCAGGTCATCTGCTTGCTACAATAATGTTCATGCGCTGGGTCATGGTGCTGTATCTTTCTCTCTGCCAAAAATCGAGTTAAATTTGTATTAAATATTATAATTCTGTGTACTTCAACATGAAAATAAGTGGGGGGAAGACTAACAGTGCTGTGGATATTTACAGCTTAAATGTGTGAGGTGAAGTATAGTTTTGTTTTAACACAATGTTATTTCAAACGCGAGATATTTTTGTGCAAAAACATTAGTTCTATAATAATTGGCACCCCCACAATTAATACTAGCGGTTAAATTCGATTTTTGTGATTGTTGCAGCCAAAAATGCGAGATTTTGCTGCACCTTTTTTCAAAAGTCGTGATGCGATATGGGGAGGATTGTTTTTGTTTTTTGTGTCGAATCTTCTTGAACTGGCGACATCACAATCGCACGAAATTGTTTTGCATGATCTTTCACAGTGAAGTTTGTTGGTAAAACACTTTTTAGCTGTACTCGTGTTCGACGCACGTATATCGGCTGATCGCGTGTTGTGATGACATCACATGACACGTCTTGGCACCGAATCTGCAGTCATTTTGAAAAATGGCAAGCTCCGTCGAATATTACAGAATTTGCTTGATTTTGCGCTAATTTCTGCGAACGAATAATCGTAAACTACTA
The DNA here is from genome assembly GCA_022414735.1 of Noturus placidus. Lineage (NCBI taxonomy): Eukaryota > Metazoa > Chordata > Actinopteri > Siluriformes > Ictaluridae > Noturus > Noturus placidus. Next base: position 291,893 of record JAFFST010053270.1, read on the forward strand.
GAAGAACTGATTTTATAATTACTGCTAACAACATATTCCCAAAATGCCACTTGTGATACGTCCTCTGAAATTAACGCGATGTGTCCGTGTGGTGCAAGATCAGCACGAACAGTGGAGGCAGTATAGCACAATGTGACCGTTAATAATTTCTGTTCTAGAAAAAGAACAGTACCCTCTTGGGTACTGACTCTAGTAATATTTATTTCATACCATCATTATTTTTCTTCGGCCTTTACAAGTGCATCTGTATATTAAACGCATTCATTCGTTCATTCATTCATTCATTTTATCGCTGTTTATTCAGTGTTATATCATTTTCATTTTTTGTGACTCACTTTGCGTTGAAACATGTGGAAGATGTTCGGTAAATAAACGGATCTAGGTCATGAAAATCAATTTTGTCCCATCGAATTGTTCCGAATACAAAATCCCACTGTTTTTGTACTTGTCCTAATGAGGCATGTTTTTATTTAGAATTTCACCATGCAAATATTTAGTCTGTGGATTATATCGCCTGTGTGTGCTGTGCAAAGCCTTTTCATTTCTACAGCAAGTTCTGAGAATGTGGTATCTGGCGAGGCAGATGTTAGACAGCAGCTGCCAAGTCATTGTTTCCGATTCTTTCATTATTTTTTCAACGTCATGCAGTCTTAAGCAACAACAACAAAAAACTTTGTTCCCAGTTCTTTCCTTTTTTTTTATTTTTTTTTTTTTTATAATCCCTAGGATGACATTAGTTTTAAGACCTAGCTGATGTCTTCATCAACTAATAACATTGCATATAAATCATTTATTCGATAAATAGCTGGTGTATTGCACAAGGTTATGAATATTATTTCTATTATCCACAAAAGCTGTGCAGTAATTTGTGTGATGATTGATGAGCTGGGGCTGAAAAATCAAAGCATGAGTAGAACATCTGTCATATAAAATGTACAGTTTTTACATTTGAAATTAAGTGAGCTTGTTAAGAGATTTTTTTTTCTTCCGTGCACGATCCCATACTGAGTATCTGGATTGGATTTAACGCTGGATCACTATTGAGTTGGATTTGTCTGGTTTTCCAGTGAACTGTTGGAAATTTATAGTGCACATGAGCATGTTTGTGATTCTTTTTAAGGCATGTCGCTCTCACGATTGTGTTAAAGCATGTGAAGCAGATGTGGGTAAACGATCAATTCTTTAGCCTGCATTCTGGGCAGGTGTGTTTACGCGCTCCCGTGTTTTGGTGACCCGGAAACTGACTAGGCTTAAAAAGTCGTGGCTAATGTAACGACTAACTAGTTTGCTAGTTAAGTGAATTAATACAGACTAAAGCGGTGGTCAGACTAGACTTACAGCATGCGAAGTTTCTTCAGAGACCGCTGCGAATATGGGTGGAAAGCGGCTATGACGTCACACTCCAGCGTTAAAATATTCCGTCTGTTCCTGTATCCAGCGACGGCGCAATCTAGGCAGCGTCTCTTTTTGATGTTGATTTTATAGTCTTTTTAAAGCCGTGTTGTATAAAACGGATTGGTACGACACCGCTATAATCATTCTGAAAAGGTCACGCCGTGACGTGTCGATCTTCTATTGGTCACACGTCATCACATGATGCGAATTCACAGGTCAGAGTTCACCAGATTGAACTTTGGAACTCGGCAAAACTATTTCGCACGGCTCTTACGTTTACGGTCTGCAGCATTCGTACGCTGTATGAATGGAAGTCAACAAAAAAATTGGCATGTTGAAAGTCTAGCGCGAAAAACAAACGAGGTTATGATGATGTTATGAGGTTATGATTGAGCACATTGGGGTCGTGACTTTAACTGGAATGTTGCCTTTTTGTCATGAGCTGTTGCTCTGTGTTTTGCATGCATTGCACATATACAAGCCTGGATAGTCGCTGTAAGGTGACTGCATGTATTATAAAAGTTATAAGATAGAAACTATGTATCTTGTGCTGTAGTTGGGGCATTGAGGTGCATCACAGGGTGGTTAAGTGCATTACATTTAAGCAAAAATGGTTGTTTTGCAGAAATCAAATCAAAATTTGTAGACTGAACAGTTAGGGGAAAAAAACAGCCCCGTAAAAACTTTGCTTGTCCTGGGTACCCGGGGTAATAATTTGTCCATCCATGTGACTGGTGAACTACATAGACCTGTATACAGTGCTGATTTCTTCTGTTTTTGTGTATATCTCATACTAAATTTTCAGAATTTAAAACAAAATCCAAGATAAACCAAAGGCATCCTGAGTAAACACTAAATGCAGTTTTTAAATCATAATGTTATTTATTGAAGCCTAAAAGTTATCCAATACCAACTGGTCCCGTGTGAAAATGTGTTTGTCCTTGTAGTTACTAATTCCTCACATATCTGAAACCTCATTCATAGTGGGGTTCAGCTGGACAACACTTAAATAGAACTTTTTCAACAGCATGAAGTTGGTTAAAAGGTCTTACTCAGTAACACACTGTGGCAAAATTTAAATACATTACAGAAATAATGAGGAAGAAGGTGATTGAAATACATCAGTCTAGGAAGGGTTACAAAGCTATTTCAAAGGCTCTGGGACTCCAAAGAACGACTGGGAGAGCCATTATCTCCAAATGGAAAATCTCTGCACAGTAGTGAACCTTCCCAGTGTCCAATCTTCCAGAATTCCTCCAAGAGCACAGTAACTACTCATCCAGCAAGTCACAAAAGAGCCAAGGACAACATCAAAGGACATACAGGCCTCTGTTGCATCAATAAAGGTCACTGTTCATGACTCTACTATCAGAAAGACACTGGACAAAAATGCCATCCATCGAACAGTGGTGAGGTGAAAACCACTGCTAACCCAGAAGAACATTAAGGCTCATCTGAGTTTTGCCAAAACACACCTTGATGATCCTAAAGCCTTTTGGGAGCGTGTTCTGTGGATTGATGAGTTGAAAGTGGAACTGTTTGGAAGACAGGGGTCCCGTTACAGCTGACATAAATCAAACACAGAATTCCACAAAAAGAACATCTTACCTACAGTCAAGCGTGGTGGTGGAAGTGTGATGGTGTGGGGATGCTTCGCTGCTTCAGGGCCTGGACAACATGTAGTAATTGAGGGAAACATAGATTCTGCTCTCTACCAGAAAATCGTACAGGAGAATGTCCAGTCTTCAGTCAGTGAGTTGAAACACAAGTGCAACTTGATTACGCAACAAGACAACGATCCAAAGTATAGGAGTAAATCCTAGTACTGGAAGTTAGTGAAAGATCTCCAGTTATTGGAAGTGTTTGGTTGTAGTGATCGCTGTTAAAGGTGGCACAACCAGACTTTAAGTTTAAGGGGACAATTAGATTTTCACAATGGTAACAAAGTTATGTTGGATAATTTTTTTTTTTTTTGCTTCAGTAGAATAAATAAATAAAAACGGTATTGTGTTTACACAGGTTGCCTTTGTTTTATGTTTTATTTCGTTTGAGGATCTAAAGCGAATTAGTATCATATACAGAACAACAGCACTTTATAACTACATTGTCCTTCATCTTTTTTCTTTTTCCTTTCCTCTCTCTTCTACCACAACGTGTGAAGTGTTTTTAAACCAGTTTGTGTTTGGCTGCACACGTGTAATGCAAAACTGAGAAAACTGGCAGTCCTAGCCTCCTGTATTGTGTCCATGATGTTTTTATTATCCAGCACAGTTAGTTTTCCTGACATCTTTGGCTTCTGTATTTCCCCTTTTGTCTTCGATACAAGATATCCAGAAGCGTCAGGGCTTTAACATTATAAATCAAGCCGCTTATCACTATTCCTCAGTGTTACAGAAATGGTCTTGAACAGACCCCAGATGTAGAAGTGCTTTAGATGTTTGTACACAGTTTGTGATGTAATACTGAGCTGTAAGTCCAAATTATGATGAGCGTGCTCTTTGTTCTGACGGGGTTTTTTTTTGTTTTTGTTTTTTTTTTTTTTGTCTCCCCCCACTTCTGCTAACTTCGATGTTGTGAAATTGTTGTCTCTAGGTCAAGAGTCTTTGCTGCGATTGAGAAATCGCTCGAGAACTCGATGAACACTTGACCCCCCCCACCCCAAATCCCCTCAGTCTTTAAAATTGCATAACTATTTTTTTTTCTCTCTCTCTCTTTTGAACCCTGTATGTTTGCTTAGCTTTCATAACGGGCTCCTTTTTACTTCTTGGACCATGTTGGAAATGAGTCTTCATTTACATTTATGTTTAAAAAAAAAAAAAATCCTTGACTAAATAAGTGACAAGGTTGTGTTTGTGATACTGCAGCAGATTTTGCTTGAATCTTGGCAGCCACCAAAGCAGGGCACAGGAGACACGGCAAACCTGTAAGCCGGCTTAGAAACTTGGCCGCTTGCCCTGAAGGTCGGTTGCAGTTTATTTGCTAAATTTGATTAGAGTTCTGAGAACGAGACTTTGAAAGGGAGGCTTTTTCTCTGTTCGTGGTTTGTGCTGCATTGCAGACTGAGGAGAATTTCTCTGGACGTTGAACAACTAGTCAAGGACATGCAGCAACCCGCATGGGCTTTTTTTTTAATTATTATTATTTTTTGGGTTATAATTCAGGTCTCGGTGCTTGTACCCCTAACATTGTCTGGTTTTGCTTCATTGATTTTCATGCTGCTATCTTTTTGGGCATCGGTTCCTAAACCTGCTGTAATTGGGGGATCATGTGAAGATAATAGACATGTCAGCAGGAGTGTTTGTGTGTCTGTTATTGATTATTTATTTATTTATTTATTTATTATTTCCTACTTCACTGCATTTCGAACCACCTAGAGTGAGACTTTGTGTGTGGTTTTGGTTCTTGGCTATCTTTTTCATCTTGTACTCATTTAGGAGGGCACTTATGGGTTTGTTTTGTTTGTTTGTTTTTGGTATGTCTGCTTTCTTTCTGATCGTGTCTTTCTTGTTTGTGTGCAGGAGTTCACAGTTCCGGAGTACCGTAATGCTCACCTGCAGGACCAGCAGCAGCGTCGGCGGCCCTCGTTGCTGTCCGAATTCCACCCTGGAACCGAGAGGTCTCACACACGCATGCACTCTACATTGCATGATCCAATGTAGGAATAATAATCCCTTTCACACTACCAAACCAAAGTTTTAACTCTAACTTTAAGGACTAAAGACTTTATATTTGTGCTGCACAGGCCTCCAGAGCGCCGGCACGGCTATGAACAGCAGTTCCACACCGTCACTGCCCAGCTGGAGCACGAGGCCATGGATGCCAAGCGTCCTCGCATTGAGGGCGCTAATGAAGCCCACCTGTCCCGCGCTCCATCCGCCAGCGTCGTCCTGCCGCTACTAAACTCCTTACAGGACGGCCTGAGAACCCCAGGAGAGATCAAGAAGGTGCCGCACACCGCGAATACTATTAATATTCGTATCTGAATGTAATCCAGATTATCGTGTGCAGCTGCTTCACATGTGGCATGTTGGTTATAATCGCTTACAGTACTCTTAATTCAAACCATATTGACACACACACACATGGTATATGTGTGCTTCTATTAGCTCCAGGTTTTACCATGCCCTGAGGCAGCAAAACTTTGGCCTGAAATGACCGAAAGAGTAAAACTGTTTTAAGGTTTTGCTAGTGTAGTTAGTATTATATTTATATTTATATTATATTTATATAGTATTATATTATATTTTTCCGAGCTTAAATGCAAATCATAACAATGTGAATTACGGTTATAACAAAACAGAAACTTGTTCAACGTTGCCATATCAGGAGGAAATCCTGTAAATGTGCCATTTTCGCATCACCCTCCTTAGGCCTAGTGATTTGTCCCTACTCTTCTGCTGTCACTACATTTCTTTCATTTTGTGGGTATTGTGGGAGCTATTAAAATTAGTGCTGTTTTTATTAGAAATGTAGTTAATAAACACGTATTAATATCTATGTAAATAAATGAATAACTAAGGATCAGTGAAGATTCTTTGCTTCCTTATTTTTCAATTAAATCTACATTTTGTCCTATGATTCGATAACAGCTCAAATCAGACCCAGTTTTCTTTTATAGTGTTTTAGGTCTGTGTGTCCCGTGTTTCTCTTTTGGCCAATGATGCATCATGACGAACCGTGTTTACATTCTCACTGCCTCTGCTGTTTAGAGTGTGGACTGTTTATTTGGACACATTTTTGCTTTGGTATAACGTTATCTGCACTACAGAATGTAAAGTACAAGTATAAAAAGGGTTTATAAAACTCGTTACTGGGAAATATAACTGTTTATCTCAGCATCTGTTGCTAAGAGCTAAAACTGTCTAAATGAAAGTAGAGGTTCAGTACTAGTGCTGTGGGAACTTTTAGTGTTTGTGTGCATCCTGTTTGATTTTGCGTAACATATTTACATTAGGCTTAATCCATTTCTGAGAGACTGTCCTCATTTGAAACCCATGTCTTCCTCAGGAGAATCAGTTTAGTGTGAAGCTTGAGGCCTCGTCCCCAGGAGGAGGGATTCAGGCCATGGGGGAGGAGCAGGACGCGTCTCCTTCCAAGCTCTCCAAAGAGGAGCTAATCCAGAGCATGGACCGTGTGGACCGTGAGATTGCCAAGGTTGAGCAACAGATATTTAAACTCAAGAAGAAGCAGGTGAGCAGGTCCAAGGACTCGGTTTGTTTCCCAACTTTCTGAGGGATTTTGTTTGTTTGGCGAAGCTTGTTGGAAATGTACAGCACCTGATGCAGCAGTTATTACAGAGACTGCCACATCGACAACTAATCGATGTCGCACAGGCATACACACACACACTCACTTTTATTACTTTATATTCTTTATTAAAATTCAAAGTTTTTTTGTTTATCTCCACAGCAATTAATCTGTTTTACTGTTTATCAACTCATAGTATTAGAAACAAGACGAGGTGCATCTGTGAGACTGGTAGCTCATTAGTTAAATCCACTCACCTTCTTGTGTTGGCCATTGTGGGGGAAAAAAACTCTCCATCTGTAATCTCTCTTTGGAATTCCACCCTTATTTGGCTCAGCTGCCAGTCTGGAGATATCCCCCCCCCCCCCCCCCAGCCCTTTTCTTTTTCTTTTTTTTCCCCTACTGCTTTGTCCTGAAGAAACGCGCCCAGTTTATCTTGCTTTCTTTTTTTCCATTCGCTACCACACACTTGCATTTGTCACATACATGTAAGGAAAACTAATAATAGAACCTGATAATATTAATATTCATAACTGTATATCACGAACCCATTACACAGAGAGCATTTGAGGAATCTTTCAAATCAGAGAACAAAGTCACCAAAAGAATAATAATAATAAAGAAATGGTCAGAAATGGCAAAGTTACAGCTTAGCCGGGGCCGTGAGGTAAGCTAATCGCCATTGGCTATTTTAAAAGGGGGAGGGGGCACTCAGTATGTCAGTACGCCCTGACTTCCTGTTTCGGTGGAAATTACATCAGCGCATCTAATAACGCTGCATGTTTCAAGGGACTTCACAGGGATGTGAAGAATGTGCAGCATCTTTAAGGCGAATACATCCGTTGTCTTGCTAGGCGTGCTCCATCATGATGGATAGAAGATTTGAAACTCTCTAGCAGTGTCTTGTATATCCCAATCCGTTGTCCATCACTAGTCATATCACGTCCATGGTATTTTTCATATGTATGAAAATGTTCACTGATCTGTGATTCCACAAAGCTTTCTTTCAGTCTAAAGTGCATGAAATACAAGCCATAGCTAAATCTGAGCTTCGGAAACTCACACAAGTTGCTGACTCTTGCATTAATGAAGGAATGTAGTATGTAAACTGCCCCTGCCTCAGTGTGTGAGATGAAAAATGTTTTGCATCTTCCAGCAACAACTGGAGGAGGAAGCAGCAAAGCCGGTGGAGCCGGAAAAGCCAGTGTCTCCTCCCCCCGTGGAGCACAAACACCGCAGCATTGTCCAGATCATCTACGACGAGAACCGGGTACGAGACACAACACAGACATGCTCATGTCACTCACAGCTTTCGTGATCGGCTTCCTGAACTATGTCCTAGTTTCACACTTGCCTTTTCGTGCATCACTAACAGACAGCTCCACCACAGGCATGTGAAAATCTTTTCTTTATTCTATAGAGCGCTCTGCAAGTGAGGCAACTGTTAAATCGGATGGACAGAAACCACAGTCCAGACTTGTCTCATGGAGTTCTGTGTGTGTGGTGTTCTATCTGTGCAATATGATTGGCAGTGACGGGGACACAGTTCTTTATGGGGGCATGCGTAGTCCTTTAATCTTTTTCCCAAAGCATTATGGGGGACCTGTATAAGCAGACAAGGAGTGATAAAGGCTGAGGCCACAGCAGAGTTGGCTGAACTCCACACAGACAGTAAATTCCTTTCCTAGGGGCCACACTACTAGGGATTACTCCTAACAAGAGCATGAAGGGAAAAAAAACAAAACCACATGCTCATGTTTCAGGAGGTACTAAGTGGTTGAAGGAAGGTGAGTGTGGTGTCTGGGCTGTAGCCTGGTTTATTCTTTGCACCGCGATCCGTCACTTTAGCTTTCCTTCTTTTCCCCCTGGATTTAAATCGCTTCTGAATGCCCGTGTGGCCGTGCACATTTTACTTTTGCTTTCGAATTAGCGGTGATTTGGGGGCGCCGATTGCGTGAATGGTGGGTTCATCGTTATTGTTGTTGTTGTTGTTGTTATTATTATTATTATGTTATTATTTAAAAACAACAACAAAACAGTACAATGCCAAACTCTTATCAAATGTCGAACTTTTGAAACCAAATCTTCCACCATCGTCATGTCAGTCAGCTCGCCTCACTCTCATTGCGTGATAAATGAAATCTGATCTGTGCTGCGACTCTGAATCGTTCGGTTCATGATGAATTGAGCAGACTCTTTCGGTTTTTAATTGTAGCGTCCGTTCTCTAACTGAACTAAACGAATGTTATATTAGCATAAAAAGGCAAAACGACAGTCCCGCGGTGGGCAAGTGATGTAATCGGTGTGTGGCCGAACACCGTGTACCCACCCGGCTATCGCAGCAAGCCTACTATTGGTTATTTAAATAGGGGGAGGAGCCTATCAACCTCAACACTTTGAATAGCACTGTACGTTTCAAGGCACTTCATGGGGATTTTAAACTCTGATAATAATAATAATTATAATAATTTTTAGTTAGTGTCTTACTCTTAAGGAAAAATGTGACAGAGAAATTGCAAAGCGCAAAGTCCTACCGTGTCGAAATGGATTTACCTCTGATTGTTAGAAAGCACCATCACTGGAGGCTCCTTCCATAAGTAAGGAATAATTGACGAGGCGCCGTTGAATTATTAGAACATAATGCACACCCGAGGTGGTAATGCATCCGCAGCGAGAAGCGGCTTATACAACAAGCTGACATTGTTCAGACTTTTTATTTCAAGACATTTGTCAGGTTTTTGTCCTTAAAATGCTTTTGTGTGTGGAATTTTATATCTATTAACGAAGGCTTGAGCCATTGATATGCAGTTATTGGGGGGGGGGGGGGGGGGGGGGTGTGTGGGGGTGTTTTTGTTTGTTTCATGCTGAGTAATATGAAAATGGAACAAATCTACTAAATATTGATAGGCCTGCAGAAAATGCAAGAGAATATATAAATTGATACTGTTGCTTAGCAACTGGGAAATATAGTAGCTGACGGTAGACTAGCTAGCACATTTGACACGATGATTTTACATGATTAAATGATGTAAAGGCGGTAACAGACCAGCCATAGAGTCTGGCAATGTTGAGAAACATCAGAGTTGTGTTACAATTTTTATACTGTTGTGAAATTGTAAACCTTTTGTGACCATCACGAGCCGGAATCATTCACAGGAAATCTTCACGTGAACACGTTGCAAACATGGTGCTATTTGAACATTGCATGGCCTCATTACAGTGAGCCAATCACCACTTCCCCGTGCCTCGTTCCACACCCTTTCCAAAACGCATTCCCAGGCTTCGGAAGCCCATTCAGTAGGCAACATTAACCAAGTGTGTGTCGTTGTGCTGCAGGGTTACTATAGTTCATCTGGCCTTGGCTTTCAGAGCAGGAAATCCACACTTTAAATAATCCCTGCTCTCAGGCTGAAGTTTATTGGTTGATCTAAATCGATGGCATTGTCAGAGATGCATAAAACCTCGCTGTATAGACTGCGGTAGCTGGTTATGTCCTGCCAGGTTGCTGAAAGACACTTTTTATTTCCGAGCGTCTCTCTTTCTTCATTTCTCCGTCTCTTCATGTTTAAACAGCTGTTGCTGCCTACTGGGTGATGCATCCGTCACACTGCAGGTCATGCTACACTGTTCATGCAGAAATATTCTTTCTCTCACTCACGCACACACACACACACACACGTTACTGTTCAGTACTTCCCTGGCACACAGGGCATCCTTTTCTGCAGTGTATGCAAACACAAACTTGTGTTTTTTTTTACTTTAAATTTCCTCCTTTCACATTCGCTCAGCTGCAAATGACTTTTGAGAGTTTGTGTGCACGGGTTTTTTGTCATGCGCTGCTGTTTAAGAAAGCTAGGCTCTGGTCTAGTGACTAGTTAAAAGACAGACAGCAGAAATGAATTTTGTAGCGCTCCCCGTTCTTAGGGAAAATATTCCAGAAAATACAAACACCGTGCTGTTCATACAATTAAAACATGCAGCCTAAAAACGTCCGAAACCGTGTTTGTGTGTAGAGTAGATATATAATGGGTGTGGGAGGTAAAACATTGAACAGAGACATCATCAAAAATATCCTGTGGACAGAAGACTTGTACTGTGAGTTATTCATACTGATAAATGATGCACAACATGTCCTTTTTTTTTTTACTCCTCTAAACAAAGATCTCACTTTTTTAATGAAGGTTCTCACAATCAGTGAGTATGCCGGATCCATCTTAAGATTCAACAAAAGCATCTTCATTATTACACCATGTGGTGTGATCATATCTTTATCATCTAATGATGGTGCTGTGACACTTGAAATTGACCTCTTTTCACCAAGCACTGGTAGTTTATTTATATTTATTTTTTATTATGAGTAGGGCCTGAGTCCTTTCAAAAAACAAAACTTCTTAGAAATAGTGGTCATCCAGGAAAAAAATATAAAATGTGATTGATGGGTGGATATGAGAGAGCGAGAGTGAGCGAGCTGGATGTATGCAAAGAGATGTTGTATAGGGCTGGATGGATGGATAGATAGTTGGAGGGCTAGAAAAATGAATAGGGGGTTTGGAAGGATGGATACAAAGATTGATAGATAATTGAATAGACAAAGATTATTTATAGATGGCTAGATTGATGCAGATAGAGAGAGATGGATATGGAGATTGATCAATAGATAAATAAATGGAGAGCTGAATATAGAGATGGATAGACATTGATGGAGAGATACAGAGATGGATAGATTGATATGGGGATGGATGGAGAGAGATGGATGGATTGGCACATAGATGGATGTACATGGAGAGCGATGGATGTAGAGATTGATAGATGGATTTGAAATTGAATTTCCCCTGCAGGGATCAGTAAAGGTTTATTTTATCTTATGAATGGATGAACTCTCTTATGAATGTGCGTGTGTGTAGGGCTGGATGGATAGTTGGATATAAGGATGGATTGATTTAATAAGTAGTTGGATAATTGGGTGAGTGGATGGATAGGTAGTTGAATAAAGGGGTGGATGGATAGGTGTTTGTATATAGGGATGGATGGATAGGTAGTTGGATAAATGGGTGGATGGATGGATAAGTGTTTGTATATAGGGATGGATGGATAGGTATTTGGATAAAGGGGTGGATGGGTGGATGGATAGGTGTTTGTATATAGGGATGGATGGTAGGTAGTTGGATGGATAGGTAGTTGGATAAAGGGGTGGATGGATGGATAGGTGTTTGTATATAGGGATGGATGGATAGGTGTTTGTATATAGGGATGGATGGATAGGTAGTTGGATAAAGGGCTGGATGGATGGATGGATAGGTAGTTGAATAAAGGGATGGATGGTAGGTAGGTGGATGGATAGGTAGTTGGATAAAGGGGTGGATGGATGGATAGGTGTTTGTATATAGGGATGGATGGATAGGTAGTTGGATAAATGATTTGATGGATGGATAGGTGTTTGTTTAAAAGGGTGGGTGGATGGATAGGTGGATGGATGGATGGATGGATAGGTGTTTGTATATAGGGTGGGTGGATGGATAAGTAGTTGGATAAAGGGGTGAGTGGATGGATGGGTAGTTGGATAAACGGGTGAGTGGATAGATAGTAGTTGGATAAAGAGGTGGCTGGATGGATAGGTGTTTGTATATAGGGTGGGTAGTTGGATAAAGGGGTGAGTGGATGGATAAGTAGTTGGATAAAGGGTTGAGTGGATGGATAGGTAGTTGGATAAAGGGGTGAGTGGATGGATAGGTAGTTGGATAAAGGGGTGAGTGGATTAATATAGAGGTGAATAGATGGAGATAGAGGTGTATAGCAGTGAAGACTATACTGCTAACTACTAGGCTATTTATGACGCTAGAGATTGCAGATGCACTGCACTGATATGAGCTCTAGCTATACGTTACAGATAACATGGCTAACCTGAGGATTGACCTCATGCCACAGTAGGTTGAATGGGTTTGAATCTGTAATCCAACTGAATGTTTTGGATACACCCAAAAGTAAAAGTGGCATCGTGCCAGCTCTCATTGTCATGTCATGTTTATTTTCTCTTCATAGAAAAAAGCAGAGGAGGCCCACAAGATCTTCGAAGGGCTCGGCCCTAAGGTAGAGCTGGTGAGTGTGACATGTCTGAGGTGACAGTTTGCTCGAACTGTACTCTGTGTTCAGTGCTCCTGAACCCACACAGCATTCGCTTTAATTGCTAATGATTAACCATTGTCCCCCCCCCCCCTTGTGTCTTTCTGTCACTAGCCCCTGTATAACCAGCCATCAGACACTAAAGTGTACCACGACAACATTAAGACGTGAGTATTTATTCCTTTCCTGACTAAATATTTGTGAAAGTGGGCAGGAGCTTGTAGTTATCAAACACTGTTACCGATAAGAAGCGAGACGTGATAACTGAAGTGGAAGTCGGGTGGGGTTAAAAGCTCAGGGCGTAGAGTTTTTATGACCAGTACACGTTCAAGTTAGATTTGATTTAAATGTTTTCTTTAAATGCTGTTTTTTTTTTTGTTGTTGCTGAGAAAACACGAAATCTCTTTGCTGTTCTTTCGAAGTCATAAGCGATTGCTTTTGTCAAAATTGAAACTTGAAGGAATAAATCAGTAGCATTTTTACAGTGAAACATTTATTGAAATAAGTAATGGTATTAATATTTAGTGTTGCAGAAACGCAACTGTATAAATGTTGTACTGCGAATATGCTGAGTAAGGTTTTATGAAGATCGGATTGGAGCACGGTGTGTCCTTGTTTGTTGTGTATGTGTACGCGTGCACATGCACTAAGGTGAAGGTCGAGTTGTCTGGTATCTTATCAGTTTTGCGAGTGAGCGTGTCAGTCTGAGAGCTGGGCATTTTGGTGAAAATATCATGTTCGGACACTTGGCTGCATTTTCACAATATTTAGGTTAGTCAGAAAAGTGTTGGCCAGAAAACATTTGACCTTGCAGTCTGTTAACTGTTTCTGACTAGCAGTGGAATCAAAATTTCATATTAATGACACAAAAAGAAAGCAAACCTAAACAAATCCATAAATTAAGACTTGTTCAGTCAAATAAAACAACAACAAAAAAGCGCCTTATAGATGTGGAAGAGTCTGTGGTAGCTGAAGAGCTGCAGTGGCTGAGTTGCATTACTGGAAGATTTTCACTTTGTAGTCATTGTTTGAGATTCCAGTGATCTGATACCGGAAATATCGGAGAGAGGAAGAAGAAAAAAAAGAATGAATTGAAGCCAATCCTGTAACAAATGGAAAAGATAGGAAATTGTATTTATTTATTTATTTATTTATTTATTTTTAGAGCTGTAAATGTTTACATGTAAATAAACTTGATTGTACATTTTGTTAGAATTGATTTAAAAAAAAATGATATTTTATATTTTATTATAACTTCTTATATTTATTTATTTGTTATTTTGTTTTTTCCCGGGCTTCAGTAAAAATAGAAAGAAATATCACGTGGGCATCGTTATCAGCTGATGCAGAAGGTTTTAGCATCGGAAAAGTAACAGTGGCATCGTGCCAGCTCTCGTTGTCATGTTCAGCTATTCTGATTTTACTGATTCGCGAGTTGGCCCATAACCAAATAGTTTTTTAAAAACTGATTCTGAATGAAAACGTAACCCTAAAAGTGAAATATTGCTGAAACTTTATTACGAACATGTACAGTACTGACTTTACCATGAAAATGTACTGTACTTTTTTTTTTAAATGAAATAAATTTTAATATACATTAACTATTAATAAATATTAAAGTAAATAAAATATATATATCCAAACTGAACCAAAAAGTAACACTCCAAAATAACAAATAAAAATAGAGACCTCCAGAATGAATTTGAAAAAAAAAACTTCAAATAACAACAACGTTTGGTATCGATTCCGAGATCAGTTATTGGTGCTGATTAATTGGCTAAATCCAATCAGTTAGTGGACCTCTAGTCAGTTCACGAAACAGACCCTATAATTTACGGGTGATTGGCATTCATCAACATGTGAAGTAGGTTTTTTTTTCTTGTAAAGAAGTATTGCTCAGCCCAATTTAATCTTTTATCTCAGTCACTGGATCAGTGCAGGCATTCTTGTGTGTGTGTGTGTGTGTGTGTTCATTGGCATCTAGCCATTGCTTTGAAACGTCATTGTTAAGCAAATATTTTAGTAGCATCCAGTAAAATATTAGCTGAAGTGGAAAGGAACCCTTACTGGGACTAGGGTCTGATTTGTATTTATTTTTTTATTTATTTTATTTATTTATTTGTTATAAAAATTTTATATATATATATAATATAAAACTAGTAGAATGTTATCTAGCTTTGTGTGCCCTGCACATGAGCGATAACGACCGTCTAACTAAACAGGAAGTGATGTGATTGATTGCCCCTTTGAAGTTGAATATGTCGTGCATTACAAGAACAAGCCCTTGCGAGTTTAGAGTTTGATTAAGGAGTGTATTAAAGTTAGCACAAGCATGATGTCCTATCTGTTGATTTAAATAAATAAATAAATTTGCTATGGCAGCAGAGTGGCCAGACTTTGCTGTAAGATCACTGTTTAAGCGTGTCAGGGGTTGTGTGAATGAGTCCATGTGAGCATGTTTGTTTTTTTTTTTTAACTTTTTTTTTCTTGTTCTTCATTTCTCCATAGAAATCAAGTGATGAGGAAGAAGCTGATTCTGTTTTTCAAGAGGAGGAACCACGCGCGCAAACAGAGGGTGAGTGTGTGCGTACGTGTGTGTGTGTGTGCGCGCGTGTGCACACACCTTGTTTGCAGTTTGAGAAGGTCAGAGACGCTTCTCGACATTAATGACGCCATGGCAGCTCATCTGTGGCTGTTACCTTTGTACAGCAATCAGCTCACTTTAATGAAGTGTGTGCGCTGTGTGTTCTGCCCCACTTCTAAATGGCATCTTAATTCTAGCGTAATGTAATCCAGTATGGTTTAAAACCCCTCACACACACACACAGTGCAGAACGGTCAAGCTCCAAGAACAAGTGCTGTGTTCCTCTAATCTAAATATACCTCTCAGACCACATGTGGAAGTCATTTGGCTGTGGAGGGTGTGTGTGTGTGTGAGAGAGAGAGAGACCAAGAAAGGTATAGTGCAAGTTGGTCCATAATGCCGAGACATTTTTGGATCCTGAACAAAATTGTCTATTGTCTAGCTGGCACTTCACCAAGCATATTGCTCGTGGTCTATTTAAAGGCACATTCTCATTACAAGCCATTTTGCACATTGTTTGGCTTTGTTTTATTCATTCTTTTCCCTACCGTGATGGTTCACATTCCTGTTTGAATTTGTATCGGTCGTGAACGGAAGCCCGTCCTAAAATAACCTCGCGTGCGAATATTTTTTGAAAGCAAGGAAAAGATTCACGAGACGATCCATCGTTGCAGTAGCTATTAAAATGAAGACTTCATCTCAAAGATTATTTGCTCTGGAGGTCGGCTGACAGCTCGTCATCTGAACGTGATTAGGTGGAGGAGGCGAGAAAAGGTCAAATGCATAAATTTAGCTGTTTTTGTAGCTGTTGCTGGCACAGCTCTACGGAGATACGCGCAAATGCCGGAGAAGGGGCTGAAGTGGTGGGTGTGTGTGTGTGTGTGTGTGTGTGTGTGTGTGTGTGTGCGTGTGCGCGTGCACAGTGGATTCTTGAACCTTCTCATTACACTCAAATAGCCAGGTGTAAGATTGTATCCGACATAGAATGAGTGGGATATGAATGTGGTCCGCGGAAAAAATCAAACCTGTAGCATTTTAAAGAAAACGACAGACACATGACACTTCAGCACGGAAATGCGATCGTATGTGTAGTTTACGATTAGCTAGACATTGATTACTCCCCCACCCCCAAAGTTAAGCCCCCCCTTCCTAAATATATATCTGTTTGTGTGTCAGGAACAGAAAATCTGCCAGCGCTACGACCAGCTGATGGAAGCGTGGGAGAAGAAGGTGGAGCGGATGGAGAACAACCCACGGCGCAAGGCCAAGGAGAGTCGTACGCGCGAGTACTACGAGCGCCAATTCCCCGAGATCCGCAAGCAGCGCGAGCAGCAGGAGCGCTTCCAAAGGTCAGACCTGGCCAGCGCCATTACCCTCGTCCTGAATTCCCAGCATTCCCCAGAACGCTTCCCTTCCAGGAAATGTGAAAATAGGCTGGCCTGGAAACTTGTTTTGCGGACATGTGGTCTCCTAGGAGGTTACGCGTACGCAAACGCACCCCGTCACAGCGATGTAACTCGCAAAGCGTAAACCGAAAGGGTGCAGCGCTGAATTCTGACAACAAATAAATGAAAGAGGCTGTCCACTTGCCTTTTTAGAGGTCATGCATGGTGTCGTTCCTGGTACAGAGGTAGACGGACTTCTCTGAACTGAGCACAGTGGAGAAATTTACACTACACTGGATATCCCCCACCCCCCCAGAAGTCAGGCTTGTGTTTGAATTCAGATTCTTCATTCATACACACAGTGTAGGAATTAGTAATGTTTTCATCTACTAGCTTTTTATTCTCATTTTATATTTGTACATCAGTAACCTTAACTGTACACAAGATCTCATTCCAAATGGAAAAAAAAAGTTCAATACCCTTTCAGTCTTGCTATTCTGAAGATTTCGGCAGAAACATTCCTACTAACATGTTTCGTATCAGCCCTTGAAGCATTGAAGCATTCCATCGCTTCAAGACCTTCCAGTTTATTTGGTTTACCTGCTCGCTCATTGACATTGCAGCTTGTTTACACTTGACCTCTGGCATCAGTCTAGTAGCTCTTCCTGGCTCTCTGCAGGCTTTATTTCCGCCCATTCAGACAGACTCTGACCTCTGTCCTGCAGGTACTCTGTTACCTGTTCACCCATTGTTTAGAGAATTGAATTTTCTCAGTGCCAGAGGTCAAAGATTTCTGCGAACCTCGCACCATTAGAACAGTTCTGGAAAAAAAAAAGTCAGTTGTAGAGGCTCACTGAGGCCGAGCGCATCAAAGACTTTTGCTGGAGCCGAAGCCACGGGTTGGCTTTGTTTCGGATGTGACTGTAGTCACTGGCAGGGGAAGGAATGAATGAATGACTATAGGGACTTGACCATCGTCCACAGGAAGATGTTTGTTCTCAAGAGGTCTCGGTTAAAAACCTCTCCTAGGAGACTCACTTTTCGGTGCCCTACAGGAAAGAGTACAATAGAGAAATATCCTTTTTTTTCCACTGTTTGTGGTGTGCTTGTGGGATCGTTTTCTCACACTCTCTCTCATCCTCCATCTGCTCTGTCTTTCAGGGTGGGACAGAGAGGCACGGGGCTGTCTGCCACCATAGCGAGGAGCGAGCACGAGATCTCGGAAATCATAGACGGCCTCTCGGAACAAGAGGTAGGTCAGGGACACGCCGCGAATCCTCTTGCTAGGCCCTGTTTTTAGATCTTCGACGACTTCCCATTGACGTTTGCGCTTAAGGGAGTCTCTGTCACTTTCTTAAAGGAATACTCTGATGTTTTTACTTAACCTCTTATTGAAACTCTTATTCTCATCAACCAAGAATTTCCCCGTTTCCTGCACTAACCAAAAAAGAAAAGAAAAAAACATTAAACCTGTTTCTTTGAAACTGCCTTTATAATGGACGTCTAAAGGCAGTCGTCTGTGCAGCACAATTTTACAACTAGAACCTTCACTCACACACTTATATTCTAACAATAAAGGTCTTAACGAGCGTGTTCCGTTGTAACGCTCGAGCAGTAATGTAATGAGAACACTTCTACGTTTGTGTCTAGATTGATAGCCCTAAGTCATTAGTCCTGTCCTCTTAAAATATATATATATATATATATATAAATATAAAAAACCATTCCCATCCCATTGTACTGATTTCCAAATGTCTTTGACTGAAGATGTGTTTTCATCAGTGCAACTGCCCTTAGATTTCTATTATAAGAGCAGCTGTTGTGCCGAGGTTTTCTTGTCTGTGTTGGAAGATAGAGATTAGGTTGAATATTGTGTTAATCCATTTTTAGATTTTCTTAGAGGTGGCCTCGGAGACTCGTGGGAGTCCGTCACAGGCTGCAGGAGCAGCGTCTACCCAGAAAGCTTCACAGTCAGCAAAAAAATACTTGAAGCACTGTAACGGAAACAATAAAGTACTTAACATTTAACAGTACACTTATTCGCAGTGATCAAATCAAGTGTTTTTTTAATGTAGCAACGACTCCATCTGTATGTGACAGCTGGTGTAACATTTTCTAGCAGCTGAGCGAGTCACTATCACTCTATATGCATAACCTAAGAGAAATAGACTAATCGTAGAAATAGTGTTTTTTTTTTACATTTGTCGGTACGCCGACGAGTACACGGAGAAATGATCACTCTGTCCACCCATCAGAACAACGAGAAGCAGATGAGGCAGCTATCAGTCATCCCTCCCATGATGTATGACTCAGAGCAGAGGCGCGTGAAGTTCATCAACATGAACGGACTTATGGACGACCCCATGAAGGTCTACAAGTCTCGGCAGTTCATGAACGTCTGGACCGAGCACGAGAAGGAGATTTTTCGGGAGAAGTGAGTATGAGCAAGGCAGTGGGGCTTTGGATTCCTTACAGTCGTTATCCTTCATTGTTTTACACCTCAGATGAACTAAAATACGCATTACCTGTCAAAAGTTTGCACACACTAATTCTTTATTTTATTTTTTCCTCTTACTGGCTGCTTTTCAGAATATTTCGCCCCCTGTCATCTGCTAAAAAAATTTCATTTATTAATGAAAGAAATGAATGTGTTGACACGATTATATGGACGGCTGTGGCTCAGTCGGTAGAGCGGGTTGTCCACTAATCGTAGGGTTGGCGGTTTGAATCCCGGCCCGGGTGATCCCATGCCGAAGTGTCCTTGGGCAAGACACTGAACCCTAATTTGCCCCCAATGGCAAGCTAGCACCTTGCATGGCAGCTCTGCTACCATTGGTGTGTGAGTGTGCTCTCATTTTTAAGTCGCTTGTAAATGTAAATGTAAAATGATATTTCTGTAAAGCTCCTTTGAGACAATGTCCATTGTAAAAAGCGCTATACAAATTGATTAATTAATTAATATTTTTGTCTACAACACCGATTTCAAACACTTCATCACAGCACCTTCAGATCTTTAAGATCACGAGAATCATTTCAGTCGAGTGTCCACAAACTTTTGATGAGCCAGTCAGCATATGAATCTTGAATGAGTGGCAGATGTTTATAACGGACACCCCATGGAAGCCCCGTCCCCTTCCCCTAATCTCACATTAGCAGGCCAATCTTTTTCCTGGGGGTCTCATCTTGACCCTTCCCCCCCCCCCCCCCCCCCCCATTTCTTAGTGTATGTTAAACTTGTAGCAGTTCACTTTAGCTCGTATAACCCTTGTGTTCTACGCATACTGCTACAGTCACAGATTTAAACCCCACGTTCTCTTCTCACTCTTCCCTAACATGTATTATACTGCAGTTATGCGTCCTGACCACACTGTATGAAATTTCAAGCTAATAGCTGTCTCCACAAATCCCAGTTTCTGGTGGAAGAGCTCACACTCCAGACTGGATTGGCCTCACAAAGACTTCTATGGGTTGGAGAGCATTTTTATGGGCCAGACGAAACGCTGGGCGGAATAATGACTCAGGGATACGCCACACACCCACACATACACACACGCACACCCGCTAATTGTTTTCCTACTTTTAGATGTCCTCCCCTACTGTGTATTTTGTAATGAATCAGCTTGTCCTGTTTTAGTAGTTCAAAAAAATTCACTCTTGCTTATGTTTGCTTTGCAGGTTTGTGCAGCACCCAAAGAACTTTGGCCTTATTGCCTCTTATCTTGAAAGAAAGGTGAGCACTTCCTGTCTGTGCTGGCAGGTTTCCTGTCTCTCTCTCTCACACACACACACACACACACACACACACACACACAGAGCTAATGTACACGACCCACTGGCAGCTCTGAAACCTCACAGTGCTCCCACTTCACTCCGACCTCAGATCAAAGCTTCTCCTGTAATGGGTAAGGTTAAAGCTCAGGCCTTAAGTGTGGAAAATTGATTTTCTCGATCGTAGGTAAACACTGCAGTTTATTTCCAAGATAACATTTATCTCGAAGCGTATCTGTGTTACCGTAGACAAGAATTTAGCCTTCCGAAGAAGAAACTACAAGCATTGCATTAAATCTGAATATTCGACAGCCCGTTCTTCTGGAGTTGTCTAATGTTCGGGTTCTATCCGCTTATACCCTGAAGGTTTTGTGGTGTCCGTGTGCTCACACCACAGACTACCTCTGAAAAAGGAGTCCCACGTTATATGGATTGATTCGCGTTAAGAGTGAATTTGGAGCTTTAAAATACCCCACACAAACGTTTTGTTATTTTCTCAGTACAGGGAAACGTGTCTGTTTTAGTCTGTGGTAATCACACGTGTGCTGCAGATGGTAAAGGTCGGGATTAGCCTGAGAACACTGGACTATTTCTTTAAAGCACTTTCACAACGGTGTGTGCTAATCAGCGATTGGGTTTGGGATTGCTGTAACACTGTTGATCCCCAGTTTATCTACAATTAGCTAGAAATGCATTAGGTGTGAGATGCAGTTTGACATCTTTAGGAGTGAACATGTGAATCTGAGTGCAGTCTAATTAAACCAACACACTTTAACGGGGTTAAAATAGCGACTCCTTTGTGATTAATTTATATCAGTGGAGTATCAGTAATTGAGCAGCTTTTCTGTGTGTGTGTGTGTGTGTGTGTACGCGCGCGTGTGTGTGCTTCCTCTGTTAGCTACATGCTCACACTTCCTTCCTTTTCAGTGTGTTTCAGATTGTGTACTGTATTACTACTTGACCAAGAAGAGCCAGAACTATAAGACACTGGTTCGACGTAACTATGGCAGCCGACGACGGAGGAACCAGGTAAATTGGGGAGTGTGTTTCACCGGTGTGAACGTGTATTGTAGGTGCAGGCGGTGTTATGCGCTGTCTGGTTCTCTCTGTCCCTGTCTCTCGCTCTGTCGCTCGCTCTGTCTCTCGCTCTGTCGCTCTGTCTCTGTCGCTCTGTCTCTCTCTTTTGCTTAATATTGGTTATGGCCTTTTTGAGTAATTTTGTAGTCAAGGTCTTGAAACATTAAGAAGGTTATTATACATCTCACACCGTACTTTTTAATCCATTTATACTGTAGATACATGTAATGTGGAACAGCCATGGAAAAAGTTCCTCTTATCACTTATCTTGTATCCGCTATACCTAACCATTCCCTTCACCAGCTTCACTTTATTTCTCCATTTCGAAGTTCATAAGAATAATAAAAATACAGCTTGCTATGTTAGCGAGAAACCCGGAATCGTTCCAGCTTTGCCTCTGTTTCACAGTTACAAAGCGTCGACACTGGAGACTCCTTACAAAAATGCCAAACAGACATCCCCTTATAGAAAACTTCACATGGACTGCACAAGTCTCTGTGTATTCTGTTACTGTAGAAACGGTAGTAGACTTCTTGGAGCGAGCACTTTAACATAAACCTCGCAGCTGGAACTGCCATCCAAACGAACCAACACTCTGATTCTGACCAATCAGATTTGCGAACTCAACAGCACCACGTTATAATTATAATATTTGGCAACCAAGCGTAACCAAAACGAATAAGGGCTGCATATAGACACTTCATATTGTGTTATTTTGCTCTCATCTTTCACACGTACGAGTTTATATATAAAGGAGTACTTCGGTGATACAAAGGGCATGCTTTGTGACGTGTTTCAGGAGCTCCTCCTACATGGGTGTGGTTGAGCTGAAGTGGGAGGGGCTAGAAGGGCAGGGCAGGGCAGAGTCAAGCCAGGAGGGAAGTCCAGGAGGTATAGACAGTCGAGTGTGTTCCATGCTGCATATAATACGTGTGTTGTTTCGTGTTGGGGATCATCTGGATCAGGCCCAGCTCCAGTTCCTGGACTTTTGGTTCCGCCTGAGGCATGGAAATGATTTTCGTCGCTAAAAAACGGCACTTTTTTATAGGGTTCGCTGAACTGTCTGACTTCTAAGAGGTTGTCGAAAAGTACTGTAAATGTAGCTTTTTTTTTTTAATCAGTTTCATACCTAATCTTAAGGCATATTGTAGTTGTAATGTCTGGCAGTGTGAGTTCAGTATGCCATTTGTGCTCATGTCACAGGAGTAATGTGTACTCTGGCAGAAGTCTCTAAAAAGCCCTCTAGTGTTCAGCACGTACTATAGCTAGTGTGCCTTTATTTTTGCACACTAATACCTGTATGACCACTACAGTACGTGTCACTCTCTGTCAGTGTCACGGTTCTTAGTGAAAGAGTAGTTCGAGGTTACTGAAGGAGCAGAGCGAGGAAAGAAAAATCCCATAGGAGATTAATAACTGTCAAGAAACCTTGACCATGTCTGTGTTATTTGTGTGAGTGTTTTGGTTAAATGAGAAGCAGGCACTGTGTTCCCAAAGACCACACCCTCTTCATCTCGTTTCTTCTCTCTTTCTCGCTTGCTTGCTTGCTTGCTCTCGCTCGCTCTCTCTCGCTCTCTCTCTCTGTCTCTCTGTGTCTTTATGATTTATGTATCGCTGCACAGCGTACAAGGAATCTTTCATCTGCCTGCTACAGAGGCTTCATGCTGATTTCCAGGGACTACAGAGGGAGAAAAGAGAGAGAGAAAGAGAGAGATATTTTGATCCCTCCTCAGTACAGCAAAAATCTGTTTCTGTTTCTGCGATGGTAGCCATGTTTGGTAGTTTAAGTGTGCTGATGTACTCTGGATGGAGCTGCTGTGCTCACACACACACAGACAGACAGTGGAGCAGGTAGGAGATCTGACGCCATAGGAAACAGTTCAGGATACAGATGTTGAAGTGTGGTGGGGTTTTTTTTTTTGGTTTTTTTTTTTTGGTTTTTTTTTTATAGCTTATTGATTTTGGATGTTTTAAACATTTGGATTGAAATGGGTTCTGAAAGAAAGGATTTTAGATGTGACAATTGTTCGTGTTAATTAATTTTACGTACTTTTTTTTCTTTTTTTCTTCTTCTTGCTAATGCAACATCTGGGTTTGAGTCTTATTGTGTTTAGCGTTTCAATTCTCACTCAATTAATGACTTCGCGTTTAGTCGTGTTTGTTTCAGTGACTTCTACATTTAAAGGAACACAGGCGTATCCGTTCCATTTATATGAAACGTTTAGAATTTTGATGAATGGGTCAGTAAGCGATGTAATGAAAGGACTGGTGTAAGAATGAAAGAACAACTTTATTGCTGCTGCAGTGATTATTCGTACTTGTGTGTGTTACTGTTTGCATTGCTGGAGTTTGTATTGCTCAGACATGTGTTGAAGCATACTTGTGTTGAGACAGAGAGGGGGTTTATGGGTAAGCGTGGCACGTAGAGACGCACTGAAATCCAAACAGTGTGCCGTACTTCAGGCTACCGCTGATTGGACGAGGCTAGGGGGGTGTATCCGGTTGTGAAAGCTTTGTTTCGTAGGTTTTATGAAGGGATTCAGAGTGATGTTGATTATGTAATTGTTTAATCTTGACTGCAAATCAGCAAGATTTCTTACAATTTTATTTAGTAGTATAAATGAAACTGCATTTTAGTTGAGGTTTATTGTAAGTAAGGAATAAAACACAAGAGTGTGCGGTTAAACAGGGGGGTGTGATACCATGCCGAAGTGGATTATATTCCTGTAAGAGCACACCCTGAAGTTTTTTATTCCTCTTGTATTACAGCGGGTTGCCAATGATTGCGATATATTAGCACGTTGTAATTTTGAACCATTTATAGTTGCGTTTCATGTTAGGCCGTGCCTACGAGACAGGTTCTTGCTCTCACGTTTGTTATAATTGTTATAATAGAGTGTTTTCTCACTACTGTCTCTTTCTTAAAGGAAATAAAACTACATATGTACTGTTCTGAGATGAGGTTTTCTTATGGGGCACAGTGGCTTATTATTAATAAGTTATCTGCCCTCTGTGCGTGGAGTTTTTCTCCTCGTGCGTCCGGGGTTTCCTCCGGGTACTCCAGTTTCCTCCCCCAGTCCAAAGACATGTGTTGTGGGCTGATGAATGTGTGTGCGTGTGAATGTGTGTGCGATTGTGCCCTGCGATGGGTCTTCCACTTTGTGTGCCCAAGTTCTCTGGGATAGGCTCCAGGCTCCCCCCGGTTATTAGTCTCAGATTATTTGGCATGTTTGTTATACAAGTCCCTGTGAATGAGCTGTTGCCATAGAAACAATATCTTAGAATCTTAGAATGAGCCCATTATTATAAAGCGGACTGGTAACCGCTGTTTATGGAAAACGAATCCATACCTTCTGATTTAAGAATTCGACAGCACTGTAGAATAATCTATCCGTTCTCATCTTTGGCTTGTTTTTATTTGTAGATAAAATCTAAAAAAAAGAACTTAATAGTATAGTAAGTTGTGCTTCTCAGGGTTATTGTATCTCCTTCCTCTCTATTCATCCTGAATTCAATTTGCCGTTTGTTTTCTGCCCCCTAGTGGGCACATTCACGTTCGGTTACATCCATGTGCTCAGAAGTACACGGTTAACCTGTGCTGTGCTCCTTTCTCCTATTCCAAAAGCTACTACAGCATACTCCTCTCTTCCCCTGACCTCTGTTCTGTACAGTATATCCTTCCTTTACTTCCTTTTTAACTCTTCTGATTTCCTTTTTCATTTCTCCCTCCATCCCTCCGTTTTCTTCCTAATTTGGCCACCATCTTGCTCTCCCCTATTATACCAGGAAGGTGAAGGCTAACACGCGCTTGCTCTGAGACACATGAAACCAAGCCACCAGACCACATTTCAAACTGCTGCTCATGCCTCATCGCAGGATCTGCGTAACATGCTCTGAGGAAAGTGCTATCCATCCGCTTCCGCACACACGAGCTTATAAGGACGCCCGTGACTGGTCAGCATTGCTGTGATAGAGAGAGAGAGAGACTACACCCGTGACTGATTGCCAGAGAGCTGTGGCATCGTCGGGATTCGAACTTATGATCTCCGGACGATAGGGCAAACCTTTTTCTGTTGCATCATTCGGGGGGTTAGTCTAGCACCTTTCACATACTAATACTGAAAGTTGGTATGGTTGATGGTAATATTTTGCAATAATTTTTAAATTGTTCAAACAAAATTGCAAAATGTTA
This sequence comes from Noturus placidus, assembly GCA_022414735.1. Classification (NCBI taxonomy): domain Eukaryota; kingdom Metazoa; phylum Chordata; class Actinopteri; order Siluriformes; family Ictaluridae; genus Noturus; species Noturus placidus. The sequence goes on from JAFFST010053270.1 coordinate 317,661, forward strand.
CCCTCGACCATTAAATAAAGGTATCATTAGTGTACTGGGTTCTTCGCATTTTGTGTAGCTTTGAGTATGAACTTAATTGATTCCATGAGGATAGATTACATGTCCTGTTTCCTTAAATAACAAAAAAGCCACCATATTTGCCATGAATGCTCTGAATTTATAGACTCCTGATGCGTGTGTCTGTGTGTGAGAGACAGACAGGGTGTCTTGCTGCGCCACTGATCACTGAGACTACGTGAGCACCGGGTAGATGTGGAGCTCTGTCAGGAGTCCAGTATCAATAAATAAAAAGATATTTTGCTGAGTCCAGACCGACTCGTATACTGACCTTCCAGCACTGTGGAGGACGCCGGGAGTGATTCCTTTGCTATTTTGGGGAGAGACGGAGCACCGTGTTGCAAGAGGCTCCATTTTTGTTGTGTGTGACAAGGCGGAACAGAAATTAATTCATTTATTTAAAGTCTGAGTGAGTAGAAGGCTGCAGAAACAACAGCAGTGTCAATTCAGGGCTCCAGCTGACATCGCTGTGTTTCAAACAGACTTCTGTCTTGAAACCCCCCCCCCTTCCTGACATGCAGAAAGGAGGGCGGGGAAAATACAATATGCATTGGGGAAAGGAAGGAACAAAAAAAAAAGAGGGAGCAGGACAGAAGCAGCTCTGCTGGTAGTTTGTGTGTAATGCACTCTTTGACATGCTCAGCTTCAGACAGAGGTTTGTGTGTTTTGTGAGAGATTGGAGGACTAGTCACCGTCGACCCCCCCCCCCTTCTTGCGTGTCACAGTCGTATGACCTGCTTTCCCATGACCAGGACAGGAACTAGAAAAGTTTGCCATACGGCTGTGAGTGCCAATCAAACGCCTTAGACTCTCAGCACCTGGCCCAACCCTGTCAACTGTGTGTGTGTGTGTGTGTGTGTGTGTGATATGTGTTGTGATACGGGAGTGAGTGGAAGGTATGCTGTGGCAGTGTGGAGTGTGAAAGGGCTACAGTCTGGAGTAGAGTCTGAGCGGCTGCCGTTATCATGGTGTGTGTGTGATTCACTGCTGCTGTGGCTCCAACTGCTTTACACACGCACACACTGACTGATGATCTTGAAGGTAGTGTGTGTGTGTGTGTATTCTCCTGTGTACGCATGGTGCTTGTTGCTTATTACTATTATTATTTTCATTATTATTATTATTATTATTATTATGTATACTTGTGCTATTTTGTGCTCATGTATGTTTTCTGATTGTGTGTGTGGCTGGCATTTGCTGGATCAGAGATCATGACGCTCCTCACACTGCTGATTTATACTATTTTGACGTTTTTTTTGTTGTTGCTTGTGATCACAAAATACCAAATTAATCGCTTCTCGCGTAATATAAATAAATGAAATATAAGTAAGCTTGAGTTTAGATATCAATAAGCTCTCGTGTCGATTCACAAATGAATATACGTTGGTTGGTCTCTCCAAATTGTCCTGCAGTCGAGGAACACACTGATTATTGTTGGACAGAAACTTCTTTCTCTACCGTTGATCCACATTCCAACCCGAAGTCAGTCGTCGTTTGATCGCTCGAGTCTTTGGAGGCTGTTGGCTTTCAAGTCTGAATCAGCAGAAAAGGGAACAATTCAAAGCCTCCACTCGTGAGCTAAAGGAAAAGATAATTTTACAGCCTCTCTCACACTTCCCCCAACCCCTGCTGATCATCAAACCAGGAGTTAACTCATTTAAACCAATACTCCATCCTGAATCCTTTTAACACCTGATCGTTGACGTTGGAAAAGTCAGAACTGGTCTACTGAGAGAGCTAAATGTACATTATACATTGCTGTTGAATGGAAGGAGCAAGTGAACAGCGTCTTCTCTCGGAGTTTGCACCCAAGCTGGATCTGATTGACCCCTTATAATGAAGCTAGAACTTAATACACCAATTGCACTGTCTAAAGTTCAACATCTATTTTCCAAAGTCCATGTTCAACATAATGCACTAAAGGAAATGAATAATAAGAAAACAACCTTGAGCTTATTGAGAAAACGATTTGGATTGAACACACACTGGATCCAGGATATTATTTTTCACCCCCAGTGGAGGGGTAGACTCCGGGTACTGAATATAATGTAGATCTGCACCAGCACAGGTGCGATATTCTACATTCTGAACATGCTGAACAACGATAGCAGAGATGTTCGAGAACTGGCGCACTCCTCTCTGGTTCTCTGGTTCTGGATTTAAAAAGGCTCAAGGTGCCATTAGCAGGGGTGTTCGAGCCTCACTTCCTTGGCATGAAGAGGAAGCCCAGCTGGAAACTTGACACCCATTCTGCTGGCTTTGAGGACTGATCAGAATGGCACTGGATCCGAATGATCTGTGTGTCCAAAATGGGATGTTCTAGAGTGGGCACGGGATGGCTCCGGTTTTAGAAAGCCTTATAACTGACCCACTCACCAATGTTAGAGCAACCGTAAATGATGGTGGACATACTTTATACTGACCTCTGTAGGTGCCCAAAGGACTCCTCAGGAGTTATGTAAACACCAGCAACAACAATGCTGGACTGAAATTACAGGGGAAGCATCCAGAATGTTATAGTATCCAGCTTGTTGTTATACTGAGAACCCTGAAACTACACTGTCCTGAAGATTCTCCTGTGCTTGGAAACTTCATGAAGCACCATCCTTACGACCAAGATGCCTTCAATAAATGTTGAATAAATAAATGTCCCTTAACAAGAAAAAGACTCCAACAATTATACGGTTTACTTTGCTAAAGAACAACTTTTAAAAAAAAAAAAAAAAAACCTCATTATTATTATTAGTCTTTGTTTACGTGGAGCGTCTGCCGTACACGTCTGCCGTTACTGCTCTAACAATAACTTATTTGAATGATAGCCCCTATATTAATCATTCATGTTACAGCTGGATCTACTTTCCGAACCAAATACAACGCACGCCTCCCGAACAATCGGATTCAAGCCAGGCTCTGTGGTATAAATTTGCACATCGACTGCATAATAAAATGGACAATTAGTCATAAAATACTGCTTGTTTCGAGATTTCACAATATCTAATAAACTTTTAAACTTAATCAAGCCCACACGACCACCTCTGGAAAAAGTAGCTAACGTTCTCTCAATTCAGGCGAGGCTCTTATTATTTTTCAAAGTGATTTGATACCATAGATAGCACCCAGTCAGGAGAGCAAGGACTAACATTTCAGCCCATCTTTTCAAACTGCTACTTGTGCAGCATCAAAAGAGCAGTTGAACACACGCGGAGGGAAGCACAAACAACCGTATACTCTATTCTCATGTGATTGGCTAGTGTCACTCTCTATAGCATGACCGGAAGGACACTCGGGCCATCTTTCACTCGGAAATGTTTGTTTATTTATTTATTTATTTTCCTGGATGTCCTCTTATAGATGTCATCAAACTTGGACATGTGTCTAAAGGAAAAAGTTTGAGGAAAATATTTAATATTGCATTATTTTATATATTATAGTAAATTATTTGTATAGTTGTTTATTTTGCCTAAAAGCCAGTGAATTGGTTTGTCTTTGGATGAAGTCCTGATGTGAGCTCGCGCTTCCATCTTTTTGGGAGGAAGTTGAAGTACATTTATTTAAAAAAAAAAAGGACCAAATCCGAGCCAGTTGTTGACTGACCTGGAGTACTTGATTCCCTCAGTATGATGGAAAAAAGGCTCTTTATTACTGTGAGCACGTTGGTTTATTAATAGAGCCTAAGTAGCAGTGGAGAGCTTGGGAACACGATTGGCGTGCATGTAGATGGCGTGAGCTCCCTCTCCGCTCCAAGCGCTGTGAGAGTGCCACTCGAGACCACGTATTTTGCTGTGTACTTTTTAATGAACACGCATCCATTTAATTGTCCGTGTTTCCACTCTGATTCAAGGCTCACAAGGCATTTTAATATGATTTTGGAGTAGTTTTAGTGCTATTTTTTGTCTCTGTCTCTTTAATTTCAGTCTCATTCTCTTTCCCACTTTCTCCACGTACTCACCCTCCACTGTCGAGCCTTTGACATTCCTTGGCCCCATCTGGTGTCTGCATGGCTTATTTGTCTTGGCTGAGGCAGCTTTGTTCTCCTAACAGATTTAACCCAGTAAAGTGCTTGTACGTATTGGGAAAGAGACAGATTGGTGGATTATTGTAATTGGAGTTATGTTGTAACTGATGAGCATTTCTAAAAGCATAGTTCTTACTGTCGGCTTCAGAATTATTGGCACCCGTGGTAAAAATGAGTTTAAAAAAAAAAGTTGCCCACCCAAACACCTTCCACATTGCTCTGATGGTAATAGTGCCATCGTCCCATCACCCACCACTACATTTCTTTTGACAAGTTACTTTATATCATTCCCAGACACTTTTCATTGCTATACATAGTGCATCCCAGGAAGGGAGGAGCAACATTTTAAGGATGCTACGGTTTTTGTTTTCCGATATGGCATCGTCTGAGCGCGTGTAGCTTTAACCCAGTCACTGGGTCGCTAAGCGCCTAGCGTTCCTCTGATCTGCCCTCCTTTGCTATCTTCCCGTCTTTGAACTGAGTTCTGTCAACAATGAACCTATTGTGATTTTGGAGCCTGTTGTTTTAGACAAACCCCATCCATGTGAACATCATCAAAGCACCTCATAGTACTAATCTTATCTTTGGAGAGTGCATCAACTGGCCATCCTTCTTAAATTCAGTCATCTCTTTTTTTTTTATATTTTATTTTTTTTTATTTATCTTTCTTGTGCAATCTCTTTCTCTCTATTTAGTTTGATTGCCATTCAGCATTTCTCCAAAATTTTTTTTTTCCTAATAAGCCCACCATATTTGAGTGTGTTTGTGCATTTGGTGTTTACTTTAAATATAGATTTAAAGTCCAATCCTTTTTTATTTACACATCCTTTATCATAGTCATTTTCTGAGCACAGCTTAATGAACCACAGTGATGATCTACAGTGGTGTGAAAAAGTGTTTGCCCCCTTCCTCATTTCCTTTTCCTTGGCATGTTTGTCACACTTAAGTGTTTCGGAACATCAAACCAATTTAAACAATAGTCAAGGACAACACAATAAACACAAAATGCAATTTGTAAATGAAGGTGTTTATTATTAAAGGTGAAAAAAAATCCAAACCATCATGGCCCTGTGTGAAAAAGTGATTATTATCACAGTGATATTGTGTTGTCCTTGACTATTGTTTAAATTGGTTTGATGTTCCGAAACACTTAAGTGTGACAAACATGCAAAGGAACAGGAAATGAGGAAGGGGGCAAACACTTTTTCACACCACTGTACATCTGAACATCGTTGTGTTATGGATGATGAGGCAGATGACATGCAGGTGTGTTTTCCCACAACTAGCTTTGACACGCAGAACCAGGCCTCATCCAAATCAGCAAAAATTCCTCATTCTTTCTCCAGGAAGGAGCTTGTCGTATTTCTTCTCGGTTTTTGAAAAGAAAATGGGTTTGGATCGATTTAACTAGCAGTGAAGAGGAGGGAGTCGACCAATTGTGGTTTTCCCATAACAGGAGTGAGCTGTGATTCGTCTGTGGGTTTTGTCTTCTGTTTGACTGCCTTTTTAATTTTTTATTTATTTATTGTTCTTTTAATGGGATAGTCATATTTTAGATATGCAAAGCTGACCATAGATTAGAATCACATACCTCTTAATATACAGATCGATCAGATTATAATTGCTACAATTTCTTTTTGAATTTACAACTTCACATGACTGATCAATTATAACGGCGAATGACTGCTACAGTTTTAATCAAAATGATTCAAGCCCATTGCAAATCAGGTTTATTGTCAAAATTTTCAGACTTTCAGCGGTTATTAATGAACAAATCAAACAAAAGCAATTGAAATTGGTCAACACAGCGAGTGCTTCGGTCTAGTCTCAAAATTATTCAACTCCCTGAAAAGAATCCCTCACAACAGCAAAAATATGCAAAACAGGTGTTGTCTCAAGCACAGCTGATGCAACTACCGTAACTTCCGGACTATAAGCCGCTACTTTTTTCACACGCATTGAACACTGCGCTTAAACAACGATGCGGCTTATTTATGGATTTTTACGGGCTAAAGAGCTTCATGAGATTTAGCCTCATCACAGTGGACCAATGAAATTACCGAACAGGTCATAGTGGACCAATGAAATTACCGAACAGGTCACAGTGGACCAATGAAATTACCGAACAGGTCATAGTGGACCAATGAAATTACCGAACAGGTCACAGTGGACCAATGAAACCAAACGCACTCACAATAAATTCTTCAGATCAGCCATTTTGTGCATACCCTAATCATGGAAAACACAGACAAATGCATATGATGCAGCTTTCAAGTTAAAGGCGATCTATCTGGCTGTCGAAGAAGGAAATAGAGCTGCTGCACGTAAGCTTGGCATCAATGAATCCATGGTGAGACGTTGGAGATGGCAGCGTGAAGAACTGACTTGATGCAAAAAGACGACAAACGCTTGCAGAGGTAAGAAAAGCAGATGGCCCGAACTTGACCACTTCTTGAAGACTGGGTGAACACACAGAGATCAGACGGCCATGGTGTTTCCACCATGTGGAATGTGCAGATCCGACTGAAAGCCAAAACAATCGCCAATGAAAAGAAGATTGAAGAATTTAGAGGTGGAGCAACTCCCTCCCGACTATGAGGAAAAAGTTACAAACTTCCGCAAATTCACTCAAACAATGATAGCAGAGAATTCCATCGGACCAGATGATATCATAAATATGGATGAAGTACCTTTGACGTTTGACCCTGCTTCTTACTAGGGCTGTTAACAAAGAAGGTAAATCGTCCGTCAAGTTGAAAACATCTGGCCATGAGAGAACGCATTTCACTTGTTATCTGTGCTGCACAGCATCCGGACAAAAGCTTCCACTAATGGTGATTTTTAAGCGGATGACGATGCGAAAAGAAAAACTCCCGAAAGAAATCGTTGTGAAAGTCCACATGAAAGCCTAATGAAGGAATGGCTGACGGAGTGCTACGGCAAGTGATTGGGGGGGATTTTTTTTTCACAGAAAATAAGCATTGCTAGTTTTGGACAGCATGAGGGCTCATATAACAGATTCTGTGAAAGCAGCAATCAAGAGGACATCCTCAATTCCAACTGTGATTTCTGGAGGCACAACGAAGTATTTGCAGCGACTCGACATCAGTGTGAATCGTGCATTTAAAGTGGCACTCCGAGTTGAGTGGGAGGCTTGGATGACTAGTGGCGAGAAATCATTTACCAAAACTGGCCGCATGCAACTTTTGCTCAAGTGTGCCAGTGGATCCTAACTGCATGGAGCAGTGTAAAAAAATCTACTATCACCAACGGGTTTCGAAAGGCTGGACTTCTGCGTGATAAAGAGGACCGCACAAGCTCAAGGGTGAATTTGCCTCGAGGCGTAAGCGACATTGAGCGCGACAACGAAAGAGAGACTGAGGACACTGAAGAAGACGACTTGTGGTTTTAGTGTGCAGGAGGAAAATGAACATAGATCAATGACTATTCCTGATTTTTTTTTTAACCAGCCCTGTTTCAGGCACTGTTTGTAAAAAAATTATTTTCAGTATGTATTTAATTAAAAGTTTAAAAACATCTTTCTGTGTAAATATCTCATGTTACAACGTGGACACCTGTGGCTTTTAGACAAGTGCGGCCTATATATGTACAAAATCTTTGCATCAGGTGTGTTTGAGTTGGAACACATGAAATACCTGAACTGGCTAAGGGCAGAAAATGTATGAAATACCTGGACGGGGCAGAAAAAGGAAGCTATGAAACAGCTACAACCAGATTTCTGAGACGGCAGGTTGTGAAAAACCCTCAAGTGACTGCAAAAGACCTGGAGCAAGACTTGGTGGCAACAGGCACTGAGGGTTCAGTGAGCACAGTAAGGCATGTACTAAACGCAGAAGGTTTCCATGCCAGAACTCCAAAACGTAAACCACTACAGACCCAAAAGCACAAGAAAAGTCGCTCAAAATCATATAAATAAGCCACAGGCGTTTTGAGATTCTGTTCTGTGGAGCGATGAAACAAAACTTTTTGGAACTTTTCGGCATGATGGATCAACAGTATGTCCGGAGGAAAAAGAATGAAGAAAGAACACTCGGTCCACAGTCAAGCATGGTGGTGGCTCTGTGATGTTCTGTGGCTGCTTTGCATCCTCTGGCACTGAAGACCTGCAGCGTGTGGAAGGCGAGATGGATTCATTAAAGTATCCGGAAATTCCAGGAGAAAACCTCATGCCGTCTATGAGGAAGCTGAAGCTTGGGTGTCATTGGACCTTCTAACATACCTCAAATTCCACCAAGGCTTGGTTGCAGAAGATTCCTGGAAGATTCTATAGGGCCATCAGTCACCTGACTTGAACCCCATAGAAAATCTCTGGTGGGATTTGAAGAAGACGGTTGCAGCACGCAAACTCAAGAATATTACTGAACTGGAGGCCATTGCTCATGAGGAATAGGATAAGATTCCTCAGAAACGCTGAGAAAAGCTGGTGTCTGGCTCTGTATCTTGTTTGCAGAAGCTCATAACAGCAAAAGGGTGCTCTACTAAGTACTAAAGATGCTTGCCATGAAGGGGTTGAGTAATTTTGAGACTGGAGAAGTCATTAGAAGTCACATTTTCAGTGTAATTTGGGGAACCCACTTGAAGCATTCGTTGTGTTGAACTATTTCAATTGCTTTTTGTTTGATTTGTTCATTACAAATAGTTGAAAGTCTTTCAGAAATGTTCACAATAAAACTGATTTGCAATTGGGGGGGTTGAATCATTTTGATTGCAACTGTATAAATATCAACAGTTTTCTTTCCGAGCAGAAATACAGTCTAAACATGCTCTGTTTTGTGTCTCTTTTCTTACAGCAGATAACGCGTACCTCACAAGAAGACAAGTCTGACGAGAAGAACGAGGAGGACAAGTTGGAGAAATCGGACAAGAAAGAGGAAGACGATAAGAAGGACGAGGAGGAGAAAGATGAAAAAGAGGACTCGAAGTAAGTGCAGTTTTGCTTTGCTTGCATTCCCACCCCGCTCCCCCCACCAGGTCGAATTGGCTCCTACTCCGAGTCAGGCCGTTGGCTCTGGTCCTAGCGCTGACATCACTAATCCTCCAGAAAAGCCAGGCAATTCAGGCAATTTTTCCCATCAAGAAGCCTCTTATATTATACCACAGAAGGTCACAGAGCATTCCCGGTTATACCTACAGGCCCTGTTTTGGTGGTGATTTTTTTTGTGCCCTCGCTGTTTATACAGGACCAACATCTTGTTTTCCCTTTTAGCAGAAAGAGGGATATGAAAGGAATATGAGCCTAGACCACTTATTAAAGACAGCTTGGCCTCTTGCCAACCTCTTCCACTCATAAATGAGAGCTATTCATAAGTAGTTCCTGGCTCTCTCCATCTCTTACGCTTTCACCATCCATTCCTCCATGCCTTCTCATATAATGGTCCATCTCGCTTATTCTGAGAATTAGTTTTGTGCAAATGACATGCATGGGGATCGAGCATCTGTTTATACTGAGACTGGCAGGCTTCTGAGAATAGGATGTTTCTTTATCAGTACAACGGCTCTGGAAATCATTAATAAACGCAGATGGGGAGAAATCCACGGTGTCTTATTTGAAGCCAGTGTTCCTTGTTGACAAGGCCCTTCTGTCTAATGGCATTAACACATTTGGAGCGTGTTCATATTTCTCAATAGCAACTGTATCAATAGTTAGGACTCCTGCTTTGGAGCTATGCGTTCTGTAATGAATAAAACACAACAGCTGTGCTGTTATAGGAAAGTACTCAGTGGCGGGGTGGTGTGATACAGCTCGACGTGAAGTAGAGGCAAATCTCAAAGGGTTTTAACCAGGGCTGGGTAAAAAAAAAATGATCGATTCTCCGATTGTAATCGATCTTCAATTTAACGAAACGATATTGATTCTTAATGCACGTATGCACTTTGCTTGAGTGGATGTGAATATTATCTGTAGTTCACTTCTCGTCCAGAAGATGTCGCTATCTTTCATGTTCTTTAATTTTGTAATTTTGTTTTATTTCTTAAACATGTTTCAAGTCGTTAATGAATTTAACTGTTACACATTTACAAATTTTTTTTTTACGATAATGTGCAGTTTGTGCACCGTATGCACAAATTTTTGATTTCTAGTTACAAAGTTTGTTACACAAAGTAAAAGTAAAAAGTAACGAAACATAATTGTGTGGGCCCTATTGTTAACGTAAATGTGTATTTCAGTAATATGGCTAAGTAAGAGGATTTCAGTTATCAGGATTTATATTAAAACATCGATTCCATTTCTGCAAAACTAACATTTTAAATGAAATATTGATAACTAATCGATATTGAATTGAAAACTAAACGAACCCATTATAAATAAGAATAGTTTTAACTAGATGTCGACCCATAGGTCGGTTTTTGTTATCGGCAAAAATCCGCACCGATTGTTTTTCCCCGGTTGTGTTCGCTGTGGTAGCGTTTATGGAAGTGTTTGTCGTCAATATACAGGACGAGAGCAGCCTCTAGAGCTGGAATAAAATCTATCACGGACAAATTTTGTGGGGTTTTTTTTTTTATTCATTTTGGATGTCTCTATTTTTATTTACTTTATTAATAGTTAATGTGTACTAATATTTATATATTTATTTCATAAAGTACAGTATATTTTCATGGTACAGTCAGCACTGTTTATTCCTGTAATAAAGTTCAGCGATGTTTCAATTTGAATGGTATGTTTTCATTCAGTATCAGTTTTAGAAACTCCCGGTTAATCGGTTATCAGAAGGTGCTGCCCTGCTTAGTTATCGGTATTGGTAAAATCCACTCTCGGTCGATCTATAGTCTTTGAACTTTTATGCGTAATGTTGTAGAACATGCTTTACAAAGCACCGACACTGGAGACTCCTTCCAAAAAAATTCGGAAATAACCTATCCTCACAGAAAGCTTCAGTATATCGATGATTACACACATTTTAAAAATGTGTTTCTTCATCTAGAAGTCCCCGTGTTTAACATGATTTCTATCGTAATAGCATTTTACAGAAAATTAAGCAACACCTTCTGACCAATCAGAATCGAGAAACACAACAGCACAGCATTATAACTACTTATAATTAATTAGGAAAGCATAGCGTTACAAACACAGCACTATACAAAGTATCTAGATTTAAAAACAAAACCTTATGCTGTACACTGAAATATCTTCTGAATAATTTGCTACTTATGAATCGGGAGCGGTTAACATTGGTCAGCATCATATAAATGATTCACTCACAATGAATGTGTCTCCTTGCAGAAGATCTTATGCTCTTCAAAGATCTCTTATTTCTCTGATCACACCCTGCTTGCATTTGGATTTTTCGTATGCCTTGTATCTCGATTATATCTTGACACGACCTTTACACGTTTACAGATGCAGCGAGAATTAAAACCCGGTTTCCGTATTCCATGTAGCACTACGGCCATGTTTGTTTCCTCCGGTTTTCAGATTTGCTAAGAGTGAAAGTGTGTGTGTGTGTGTGTATGTGTATGTGTGTGTGTGTGTGTGTGTATGTATGTATGTGTTTGGTGCAGGGACATTAGTAAAGACAAAGAGAAGTGTGAGGGAGAGGACGAGGAGGGGAAGGAGCAGAACACGCCCCGCGGTCGCAAGACGGCTAACAGCCAGGGACGTCGTAAGGGCCGAATCACCACGCGCTCCATGGCCAACGAAGCTGCTAGTACTGCCACAGAGGAACCACCAGCACCACCCCCGCCACCACCACCACCACCATCTGAACCTGGTAAAACACACTCTCACATAACATTAACATGCATACAGCTAAGACTAGAGGTGTTTGATTTTAATATGAAAAAGATACTCAGTTAATCACGAAGAGAGTAGGAAAAGCCGTATTTAATCAAATACCTCGGAGGTTTTCTGTAAAGATTGTAAGTTTATTTAGCGTCTAGTACAAACCCTGTCCCCCCACCCCTGGAGTTTCAGTAAAAATCAGCACTTACCCATCTGTGCATGTACATCAGCGTAACACGCTTTATATCTGAGCCACTGATCACACACACATCTGTGGTTCTTCTAAACAGATCTGTAAAAGTAATGGTAAATGGGTTTTTTCTTTCTCTCTCTCTCTCTCTCTCTCTCACACTCTCTCTCTCTCTCTCTCTCTCTCTCTCTCTCTCTCAAAAAACACAAATCACAAGTTTTACCGGAGCCTGTCCCTCCTTCCAAGCCAGAGCCAGCGCCAAAGCCAGCACGCGAACTCTCTAAGCTTGCTCCTGTGACCAGCATGGACAGCCAAGCACGAGGTACAAACCGTGCTGAAGCACAGCCCCTTCGCTTTCCTCACACTTTCACACAGTCCAGGGCTTGTGTTTGTCCCCTGACAGATGTTTGTCAGTGTCTCAGTGTTTGGGTTTGGACGGTTGATTTATTGTACACTATGCCATATTCGCATTGTGAAGGAGCTAGCTTGATTGTTTTCTGCTCGTGGAAAAGTAGCGGCGCATATCCGGAGGTCCGTTTGCCGAAACCTGACGGTGAAAATGCACCAAAACGGAAAAACACAAAATTCTGAGCTCGCTTTTTTAGCTGCGTACGCTGACCCACTTCTGCGCCATGAGTTTACAGCCAA
>JAFFST010053270.1:341596-355149 GCA_022414735.1 Noturus placidus
CCGGCAATGATGGCAGGCTGATTTTCCATATCGCCATGGATTCTTTGCTTTAAATGATTTGAATTGTGTGATTGAACGATTATTACCTTTATGATTACTGCTAGAACCGAAGCATGGCTGCTTCTGAATCACAGGCAGTGTACTGGGCTTCATGCATCTTTGGGTCTCGGTGATTAAGTGAGCAGTGATGGGCTACACCAGAAAATGATGCACAGATGGCACAGAAATGAAGTTCTGTCTCAAAATCACTTTCCTGAAATGAATGCAAATGATAAATATTTAATGATTATTAAAGGGTTGGATGAAGTAAATTGGTCGAGGAAGGTTTTCGTTCTGACTCAGCTTGTTTGTTTGTTTGTTTCGTTTTTTTCCCTTCTTCTCAGGTTGCTGGTCCATTTGGGACGGCCGGGGTTCCTGTAGGAGCTCCTCTGAGTGGCTTAACCATGTTGCAGCACCAGATCAAAGCTGTACACGAATCGGCGCACATGGAGGACAACCAGAGACAAGAAGCCGGAGAGTTGGAGCGCAGGCCGCGCTACATTACTCGCAGCCCGACCATCCTTGACCGAGATGGTAAGAGAGTTTGTGCTTTTTGATGAATACGTTACTGATTGTATCATTCTTTTTTCTGTTTTATTCTTGTTTGTTTGTTTTTTCTCCTTTCTTGATTGGAACTGTTTTAAAAACATTTAACATCATGATACTAGCTCACACTGGTCATTTGCATCCAACTAGGGGTATGCTTTAAATCTTGCTGAGTTAGCACACGCACATATATGTTATTATTTGACAAAATTGGTCAAGTAAGTAGTAGCCAGATATTCCTTGATAGAACCAGTGGCTGCCAAGGACACTGACCAATTCGAAAACATAGCTGGTGTGGACATTATGGAAGGGGAAATGTACATTAGTAGTTGTAGACCTAATAAAGTGGCACAGATGAAGACAAAGTGTTCAACTTTTCAAGCATTCCTTCGTGATGCCTTTGGTTACCCTGTTTTACTTTAGCCACAGCCTAAATTGTGGATTAGATCAGTGTACGGAATTGGCATGAAAAAGGGAAAGACTTAGGGGAGTCATGTGGGTGGAGATGCTGCTTCAGAGTGGAGCTGCTAGAAGATGAAGTAATGAGTTGCAGCAGTGTGAGTGGGCATCTCGGGTCTTCTGGTTTCATTCGTCGATTGCTCGTTTTCTCGGTCGTCTGAGTCTGTCTCGGTCAGTTCTGTTTTGAAAAACCAAACTGGGCCGAGCCGGAGAGAAGGAACGTTTGTTGTTTTATTCTAGCTTAAAAAAAAAAGTTATGAAACAGTCCTCAAGACACATGTACACCTTGTCTTAGTATCCTTCCTTCCTGAGAACCTTTCACTGACCTAATAATCAATCTAGCTTATTAATCCTTTTAAGATCCTCTTTCAGCAAAATTTCCCCACCAGGTCAGCTTTCAGATATTGTGGACATTTTGTACACACCAAGATTTTTATTTATTTATTTATTTTATATAAATACAACCGTCCCCGCACACACTCAGACAAAATCCGGTACATTGTGTATTATTCGCCAGCACTTTACTCTATTTTTTCCCCCTTTTTCTTGGACTGTTGAGGGCTGTGTGGTGTCTCTTTACTTTCCCAGACTTACTTAGGGCGGAGGAAAGCATGTTTTTCTGATTCTAGAATGATGGTCAGGGCTTTCCAGGGCTGTGAGAGCAGAACATGAGCCAAAATAAGAGTCGGGGAGGGAAACGCCTGCCGTTGTTAAAGTCCGACAGGAGCAGTGAACCAGAGGAAACATCGGGGCAGCCTCTCTTATAGCTGTGCCCATTAGCCAAAGTGCTGCAGTTATTCAGGCTTTTCTCGCCCTGTATTTGAGTCAGGTCTGCGCTGAGGCTTTTTCCTGAACTCCTACAGTTTTAGTGTAGTCTGTGTTTCTGTCATTACATCACGCATCACTGAATATTGTAGAGCTTCACACTGAGTGTTTGTTGTAGAGTGATCAGCTTCTTTTCTAATTGTGTTATGCACGTGTGCGTGTGCGATTGATACGCTGTCCTCTCTTGCCACAGGTAAGCCGTTTCCCTACATGGCGTACGATATAAAGCTGATGGAGCCAGAGGTTCCTGCTGCAGGAAGACCCGGTTCACCGTACAGACTGTCTCCCCGAGAGCCTAGCAAAGCGTCGCCACAACCCGAGCCTAACAACCCTGCCCGCTACAGCGTCCCGCCAGGTAAACACCCCCGTCCTTACTTTCAATACACACCATCCCTCAGCCTTTTTGGTTCTCAAACCCTTGCTCTCTGGGTGCAAATTCATTTTTGACGCAGAATGGCTGTATGAACCTGTGGCGTCAGGAGAATGAGGGTGGTGTTATGCCAATAAAGTTATTTACGCGTCTGCCCTTAACGTGAGACGGGAGAGATAATAAAGATTAGGGAAATGAAATATCACCACTGTGAATCATTGTTATATTTTATACATTTATGGCATTTAGCAGACACTCATCTCCAGAGCGACTTACAAGTATCTCATTTATACAGCTGAGCAGGTGAGGGTTAAGGGCCTTGCTCAAGAGCCCAGCAGTGGCAGCTTGGCATTGCTGGGATTTGAACTCATGATCTTTTAATCAGATGTCTGACATTTTAACCATTGAGCTACCACTTCCCAAGCTACCACAGCTCTGCTGATTTTGATTTTGAATGCTCTGTAACATTTAAATGCAACTATAAATGAATAAAAAAAAATTCGGTGTCTTTATTTATTTATTTATTTATTTTTATTCATAGTGGTAACTGTAACTCCATTTCATGTCACACCACCCCATCGTTAATTATTTTCTTTTAACCGCATGACTTGTTTTTTTATTCCTTACTTAATGTATTCTAGTTGGAACGAACACAGGCTACTTTGCCAAATGATAACGCCGTTGCTTTGGGCAGCTAAGCACAGTCTTTGTAAGGATAGACACTGATTTGGCATTTGATGGTAAAATATGTACAAAGTCACAGATTTTTTATTTTTTTAAACATTCAGGTCCACCCACATGATGTAATTATTCTCAAATCAGTGGAAACTCTGGACTTGGCTGCTATTTTTCAGTCCTCCCAATTCTACTGAAGCGATTCATCTTTTTATATTCTTGTCTTGGTGTTATGTATAATTCATTCGCTTGCAGCACACTTCAGAGGTAATGTTTCACTTCATCGTACAGTACAAGGTATATGAATTAATTGAAAGTTAATAATTTAATGGTCCTTTGCAGCTTTTGTGGGTTACTTGAGTCACCTGTCATGGAGTGAGCGATTTTCTTATCTATAACCGTGTCTGTGACTAGCGCGTGCGCGCACACACTCGCACACCCACACACAAAGATCAATCGAAATGCAATCTCCTGAACTCCCTTTTACATGTTATTCTGCTTTAACCAGGTAGAAGAAATGAAGAAAGATGTTTCTGAAGGAAAGCTTATAAAACCATAAAAATTCTTAGATAAGTCAATAAACAGAGCATTCTGAACATAATGCGCCGTTCATCGAAGTAAACGACGCGCCAACTCGGACGAGGTGTTCCACCTTCTGTCCTATTAATTAACAGGGGCATTACTCAAAAAATATTACCACTAAAGGATTTTCATAAGTAGAAGCTAAAAATACTTGCTAATGTTTCCTTTTACAGCCTATTTACAAAACTGATGGGAATCTTTACTAACAAAACTGAAAGATTTTGTAAAGTAGAGGAGGACCGTGTTTCTAGGACTCATTCGCCCCAAATCCAGCAGTTGATCAATTACATGCAATAATGTGTGAATATTTCAATTAGAGGTCGACCGATAACCGATTGCTGGAACTATCGGTTATCTGCAGAAATTACATTGGAGTCTATTGAGAACACAGAGCGTTTTGTACAGACGTGGAAGGGTCCCTTTTGCTTCAGCATCAGACGCCTAGGGGCGTGACAAATCGTCGGTATTTTACAAGTTGGGAATGAGAACAGCAAAAACGCATGTCAAGATCATCATGCACCTATCATGTTCTCGCATGAGTTTGACACATGTGATCTAAGAACTCACATTCCCTGAAAAAAGTACACCACTTCTGTCACTGTGCTCATCGTTCAATCCCTCCTTCATGTCCTCATGTTGTTCCCGCAGTACTGCAGCCTAACCAGGTGGTCCAGAACCTTCCAGATGGAATGCGTGTGCCATTCGCCCGCCACAGGCCCCCCAACATTCCGTCCCCGCCTCCGCTCATCCCTACGTCCAAACCCTCGGACAAACCCACCTTCATCCAGGGAGGATCCATTTTACAGGTGAGTTTTAGATAAAAATAAAAATAAAGAAGAATAATGGTAATTATATCGGTTGATTATAAACTCATTTCATAATTAAGGTGAATATATTTTTAAAGAAACACCATTATCACTAATTTACCCAGTGCATTTGATGTACCACAGAGCAGCTGAATTGAATTAATGACCGTATCTATGATTTTACAGGGTCGGTTATCATTTCTTTCTCTTTCTAATCTGAGACCTGTGTGTTTCTACTTGTGTAGGGAACGCCAGGCACGTATCTGCCCTCACACACTCATGTCATGTTCGGGCCAGAGGGAGCCAAGAGCGCTGGTGGATCCATCTCTCTCGGCCTGCCAAGACAACAGGACTCTGCCAAACCTGGTGAGAGAGTCAGGGAAGTAGGGAGATGCGTCAGGGTTTGAATAAGTCTCTGAGCCCTGGACACATTAGAGTACCAAGAGAAAAAGCAATGTGTACCACTGAATACACTCAAGTATATTCATACTAGTTATTACTCATAAATGAGTACTGCATTTATTTCTGTGCTGTTCATTTCTTGTAATAAAAGCAGAAATGTATTTTTATACCATATTTGTACCCTTAATAACATGTGCAGATGTTCCTTTTTGTAATTAAAAAGGCCAGTAGATGTTTACATAGCCCAAGTAACAACACTACATTATGTTGAGAGAGAAATGCAGGTTTAAAAGAACTGGATTGTATCTTCTCTTCTCCTCAGTGTCCTATATAAAGCAGGAGGAATGTTCACCGCGTGGGCAGAGTGCTCAGGCTGAAGGGCTGCTCTGCAGGGCACAGTATGAAGGAGTAGTCCGAGGTGACACAAGCACATAAACACACACACACACACACTCATGTAGTATACCAGAAATATTCATTCATGTCATAAATCGTTCTACAGCGGGTCATGAGAATTGTGATTCCCTATTAACCCGACAGCCCAGACACAGTGCCCACAGCTATGAATTAAACATCACGTTGTCATTGTGACAATTATCAGTGATTAATCTCGTTCACCATAACACACAGCCCAATTATCAACAGTGTATTTATTTGCAAAGAATCTGGAGATGCTAGCATTCAAAACTGTAGTACTCAGCTAAAAAGCTCTGTTTACATCTGCTTGTCTACAGACTAGAACATTTCATGACTTGTGTATGCTAATCCATATTTTAAAACCGTCGTAAGTATTATATCATGAAATGATTAAACTAGAGGTCGGTTGATTGATAGGTTTTGCAGATTAATTAGCAGCAATGATCGATTGCTGGAACTAACACACACAGTTTTTTACCGGTTACATCCGTTGTGGGAGCGGATATGAAGGGTTCGCGGTCATTATACGGTACAGGAGCGGCCTCTAGAGGTGAAATAAAAACTCACGAGAAAAATATTGCTGACAAATTTTGTTGTTAGTTGAAGTGTTTTTTTTTTTTTTTTTTAAATCATTTTGGATGTCTCTTTTTATTTGTTATTTGGAGTGTTTTTGGTTCAGCTGTTTGGTTCAACTTGGATATAGATTTTTTTTATTTATTTTAATATTTAGTAGTTTAATATACATTAATATTTACAAGTTTTTCATTTAAAAAATATAATATATTTTCATGGTAAAGTCAGTACTGTTTATTTTTGGAATAAAGTTCAGTAATATTTTACTTTTTTTATTTATATTTATTTATTTTTTAATATTTAGTGTAATTTTTTTCATGCAGTATCAATTTTAATGAAAGCTTGGTTGATTTAATTGGTTATTTTACGAATAATAAAACCAATAATAGATTAATTGGTTATCAGCAGGTTATCAGCAATAACCAACTTGGTTATCGGTAAAATCCTCTATCGGTCGACCTCTAGATTAAACTACACCAATGGTAGCAGAGCTGCCATGCAAGGCGCTAACTTGCCATCGGGAGCAAGTTGGGGTTCAGTGGACAAGGACACTTCGGCATGTGGAGTCACACGGGCCGGGAATCGAACCGTCAACCCTACTAGTGGATTAGTGGACAACCCGCTCAACCACCTGAGCCACAGTCGCCCATGTGTTGCACTGTGACATCAGCCAGGTCCTAATTATATTTTTGTGTCATTCCTGCAGGAGGGCCGATGCCTACCATCCAGGACCTGGGAAGAGGGCCTACTGGAAAAGGCCCTGAGGGACTTCCCTTAAGAGCAGGATCCATCACCCATGTACATACTTTCATGAATTTAATACAGAGCTGTTTTAAAGTTTCAGTAATGTAGAGTCATGTGAAAAAATAAGTACACCCCATGGTAATTGTTTTTTATTTTATTTATTTTTTTATTTATTGCATATTTGGACCAGAAAACAAGAAAGATCCTACGAATAAAGTTGATATAATTGAACAAATCCACAAGGAAATTTTGCTTTTTCAGTCATTTATAGGTGTTTTGCATAATTTCATGTAATCTTGAACATCTGATTATAATTTTATGGATTTGAAGGTGTGACTGATTGGAAACAGATTGATCTGTTTAAAAAAAAAAAACAGTTACTAATAAGCTGATAGCCAATTCTAGATTACTTACATTTACATTTTATTTATTTAGCAGATGTTTTTATCGAAAGTGACTTACAAATGAGAAAATAGCCAATGCTAGATTACTTGGCTGAGGTCAAGCTTGGTGTGAGGCTGTTAAAATGTATGGAATCTAAGATTCTCTCTGCATTCTCTGGTCTTTTGTGTCATTTTCTCGGAGTAGGGCACCCCAACTCTTCCTCAGTCCAGCATACCGGCAGAACTGCTGAAGGGCAAGCTGACTGCTGAGGACCTGAGTAGCCCAGAGAAGGGCCGAGGCGAGCCACTGCCTAAACCTCATGTCATTTATGAGGGCAAGAGTGGCCACATCCTGTCATATGATAGTAAGACTTGACACTTAGTATTCAGGTGCAGAAGGAACGGTGCTGTTGAAGGTTCTAATTTTATATTCTGAACCTAAACTTATGAGCAGGAATTTGGAAGATGAACTAGTTTTAAAAAAATTAGGTGAAATCCAACAAGCCTGTTTTCTCTGGATATACTGTACATGCACACATGCTTTTCACCATCCTCCTTATAATTAAGATATTTGACTTAAATGCGTTAAATAACGTAAGTAAGCAATTATGACTGCTGATTTGGTTGTAAAAGAGTGTTTAACTCTGTCCACAGCTATTAAGAACACCAGAGAAGGTACCAGAAGCCCCAGGACAGGACACGAGTTGAAACGCACATACGAGATGATGGAGGGAGCCAGAGGACTTTCTGGACGGGAGGCTGCACCTTTTGAAGGTAATGAAGTTTCCACAGAGGGCAAACCGTTTCAGTAATATAACTCCAGGTGAACATTGGCATTTTTTTGTTTTGTTTTTTTATTGTTTCCAGGTTTGATTAGCAGGGCGCTGCCTAGAGATGGCCCACACCCTGACTCCAAGGAGAGGCCCATACTCACGGGATCCATCATGCAAGGTTAGTGGGAAGATAAATAAACTTCGCTTTAGTTGGAGATTTTTTTTTTTTACTTCATATAATAAGGACAGAAATAAGCATTTAAGGTGTTTGTATTTTGGTTATCAGATGTTTTTTTTATTTTTTTATTTCAGGGACTCCTAGAGCCGCCACTGATGCTTTTGACGACGTCAAGTATGGTAAACAGATCAAGAGGGAAAGTCCACCAATTCGCTCCTTTGAAGGAGGAATCACTAAGGGCAAGCCCTACGAGGGTGTGAACACCATTAAAGAGATGGGACGCTCCATTCATGAGATCCCCCGCAAGGAAGTACCGGACAGCCGCAAGACCCCTGGCTTGGAAGGATCCATTACTCAAGTAAGTTGCCGTATTAACAAACTAGATCATTAGAGGTTAAGAGTTAAAGGGGATGTGTTGTAAAAATGAGCTTTCCTCTGTTTTGGTGTTTAGAGTTTAAGGAGTTGCAGTGCCCTCTGCACCAATAAGGGTTTTTTTTGTTGTGTAGGCCAAAAAGTGACACAATGGTATCTTGTGTGAATATTTTCTTTCAGGGCATCCCTCTGAAGTATGAGAGCAGCAGCGGCAGCGCCAGCCAGTCTGCCATCAAGCACAATGTTAAATCACTTCTCACCAGCCCGGGCAAGCTGGAAGACCCCAAAGTACAAGAGCGCTTGCGGCACACGTCAGTCGTCAACTCCACGTCAGTACTGCGCTCCACACACCAGGAGGCCACCAAGGCTCAGCTCAGCCCAGGGATGTACGAGGACGCCAATGCCCGCAGGACCCCCAACTACACCACTGGATCCATCTCCAGAGGATCGCCCCTGCTTCGGGCGCAAGAGGGTACGTCGCATCTTTTTTTTTTTTTTTTCTTCCTTCAGATCCTTATGGGATGCACATTACTCAGCTTTTATTTCTTTTCCTTAGAGAAGGGTATCATTTGATGTCCAGACAAGTTACATTCCTGAAATAGCATATCGTTTAAGGTTCATGATCAGAATAACGTATGTTGTTTGTAGATGTTTTATTAGCAATCAGATTATAAGTATTATTTATGTTCCAAATACTGGTGATGTTTAAATAAATGTTAAAGCACTTTTTTGTTGAGTGCTTTATAAATAAATATTAATGACTGACAGTAGTATTAGTAGAATAATTATCAGTAGTTGTAATGGTACTAGTATTAGCAGTAGTATTATCTTTGTAAGTACTATGAGTAGGTTAGGCACGATTAATCTATTATTTCCCCCAGTTCTC
The DNA here is from genome assembly GCA_022414735.1 of Noturus placidus. NCBI lineage: Eukaryota > Metazoa > Chordata > Actinopteri > Siluriformes > Ictaluridae > Noturus > Noturus placidus. The sequence continues at coordinate 350,627 of JAFFST010053270.1, forward strand.
ATAGAAATGTTAAAAATTTTTCCATTTAATGCTATTTATTCTGTCATGTTGATCAATTTGACATTTTCTGCAGAATCTGAATGCCCATCTCTCTCATCGCTTCCTGCTTGTACCTCTTTCAGTTTTTTTCTTCATTCATGTAAATAGCTAACCGCTGCATTCAGTATTGAAACAACGTTTTCTTTTGGATTAATGTTGTAAAAAAAAAAAATACAGCACCGTTTACTGATGTCCTCTTTTCCATTTTTAACAGGAGGCATAACTACAGGAAAGCCCGTGTCCCACGAGAGAAAGAGCACGCTGACCCCAACCCAGAGAGACAGCGTCCCAGCCAAGTCTCCCGTATCTGGAGGCGAGCCTCTGGCCTCTCACAGCCCCTTTGACCCCCATCAGGTGTACCGAGCCCACCTGGGCCCTCATTTGGACCCCAGCCTTTTCCACCATCCAGGTACCCTACGCATATGAAACTTACAAATGTCCTTGATATTAGAATACATTCTGGTTGGAGACAGGTGCTACATTACATAACTGCACTTATGTTATACTTAACTTTCAACCATTAACAATTTGGATACAAGTGACATTTAAAATGTCTTTTTACAGAAACAGTAACAAAATAAGTTGTTGGTACAACTTGGTGGTTCTGACCGTGCGTGTTGCACCCCCCAGTGGGCTGTGGAGATAGTGCCACAGCCATTTTTTCACCTGTAAAAATAATTGTTTAAATTCTAGTACATGTTTATTGAAATAATACTAATGATGACATTACTTAAATCAAGTTTAGTGTACTAGCCATATTGGTTGAGGTCTTGGAAAGCTTTTATTCTCATTATCTCTCTCTCTCACACACACACACACACACACACACACACACACACACACATTATATATACATATATACACACACATATTATATATACATATATACACACACACATATTATATATACACACATTATATATATATATATATATATATATATATATATATATGTATATATGTGTGTGTGTATATATATATATATATATAAATATAAACGGACCTCTGAGACTATCATAGAGCAGGTGCATTTATACGGAGACTTGATTACACACAGGGGGATTCTATTTATCAACATTAGACATTTAGGTCAACATTGGATCATTCAGAGATCCTCACTGAACTTCCGGAGAGAGTTTGCTGCACTGAAAGTAAGGGGGCTGAATAATTTTGCACGCCCAATTTTTCAGTTTTTTATTTGTTGAAAAAGTTTGAAATATCCAATAAATTTCGTTCCACTTCATGATTGTGTCCCACCTGTTGTTGATTCTTCACAAAAAATTACAGTTTTATATCTTTATGTTTGAAGCCTGAAATGTGGCAAAATATCGAACAGTTCAAGGGGGCCGAATACTTTCGCAAGGCACTGTATATGTATATATGTATTTATATGTATATGTGTGTGTGTGTGTGTGTGTGTGTGTGTGTGTGTGTGTGTGTGTATGTATCTTAAACAATTTCTTGAGGAATTCCCCTGGTGCTTTTTAAACAGAATGAAAGGAGTTTATTTCACTCTGTCATCCATTTAAAACATGTTTTTTAGTAGTAAATTAAATGTTAGTTTTCTAATGAAAGAAATGACCATGTTGGCACCATTATATTTTTGTCTACAACACCGATTTCATACATTTAATCACACACTTTAAGATCATGAGAAACATTTCAGTTGTTACACTGCTTGGCTGTGATGTTTGTTTGTTTGTTTTTTCGATACCTTTAAACCTAGTGTTCTTCTTCTTGGCAGCTTACATGTTCCAAAGGCAGCCGTCCCCCACTGGCTACCCCAACACCTACCAACTGTACACCATGGAGAACACGCGCCAGACAATCCTGAATGACTACATTACCTCGCAGAAAATGCAGCCCATCCCGCGGGCCGAGGTCGCCAGAGGCTTGTCGCCCAGAGAACAGCAGATTGCCATCCCATACCCTGCTGGAGCCAGAGGTGAGTTGGGCTACATGTTTACAGGGAGGGATTTGTAGTCTGTAGACCTTGTGCTTGTGTGAACTAGTGGCAACCTTTTCCAGACGACCAGAAGCAAACGACCTTAAGGACAAAAGTGAGGAACATTAAGTCAAAATGAATGAATTTACGGCTGAGGCTGTATCAAGGCAGATTGGCCTTTTGTGTCATAATGCAAAAAAAAAATTATATTTTAAAACTTTTCGAATGCTTTGAGACACAATAAAGTCAATCATGTAATTTACTTTTTGCCTGTATTATGTAGTACAAATAATGAGACATCTGACAAATGAAACATTTAAATTTACACACAATATGGGTGCAGTTGCAGAAGTGGAGACACTAACTTTTTAGATATTGCCGAAACCACTATTCCACACTGCAGCATAACTAACCACGAACTAATTTTGTTTGATTAATGATGTCTTCTGATCAGCTTTCTGCCCTAACCTTTTATCTAATCTGTTAAACATCATCTAGTATCAGTTTGTAGTACAGTTCATTCCAAATTGAAAGTCTGATTCTAGTGCAAAACTGCATTAATGTAGAAACTCGTAGAAGATTCCGGCTCTCGAGTGCAAAGTGAAGTGAGTCCTGGTTGTAGTTGCTTACCCTTTGGTCCCTTTGCTTCTGTCTGCAAAAGGTATAATTGATCTAGCCCAGATGCCTCCCACCATCCTGTTGCCTCACCCTGGGGGAACAGGTTCCCCTAACTTGGACCGCATCGCATACCTCCCTGGACCTCAGACCCCTTTTCCTCCTAGGGTTTTCAACCCAGCCTCCATATCTCCAGGTGAGGACCCCATCCCGAATCCCAAACCCCACCCCTTCCTCAGATCCCCTGCTGTCTATTTAGCGCCTGACCTAGGTCACCTCCATCTGCTGTTTTCTGCTCTTCTCCCTGACTGCTCCTGCTCACCTGCACCTGTTCCTGAAGCGAGCTTCACACTTCACCTCAAAATACTGGTGTAGAATCAGCTCGATTCCTCACCTCATAATGACTGAGTGGTGTATATATACCAGGGGTGTGTGCACTATGCACTGCCCTTGACACGTATTTTTAAGTGTACATAAACGAAAACCATCTATTCACCACTAACTACACACAAAACTAGTCTAGTGTAAAACACCATTATTTGAAGTGATTTGGATTGGTGTAAGTTGTTGATCAGAGTGCTGGCAGTTTCAGTCTCTCTGTGGACTTTCACTGCTTTCTCTGTGGGGAAAATTGTGGTGTCGGTGGTCTGAGGGTTTCATCTGACTTTCCTAGCTGGTTTCTGACATATAATAGTGCGATGCTCATTTAACAGGGTTTATTGTCACAGTGTTTTCCGATTGTGTGTGTCTCTCTCTTGCGCTCATTTAAAAAAAACACTATTTTTTTTTTTATTTTTTTTAATTCTGAGTGTTTATAATGTTGAGGTAACCTCACCATGTGGACTGTTTGAGCGGTTTTGCAGAATTCATTTAACTTCAACACTTTTCTCCACTAGGAAATGTATTGTAACAACTTTTTAAATGTTCTTCAGTGCCTTCAAAACACTGTGACCATAAACACACTTTTTTTTTCTTCTTCTTCTTATTTATTTATTTTTAATTAAATCTCAGGTTTGCAGAAAACATTTGTCAAAATGCTAATGCTGCTTGCAATGAACTGAAGCTACATGTTAGCATTGGTTTCATTAAATGATTTCCTGCTGCTAGCTAGAGGTGCTTAAAATCGTTAGTTATGCCAGTGTTTAATGGAGCCCTTCCTTTAGGTGTAAAAGCCAGCACTTCTTAATATTGATTCATAAACTTACCCCAGCACACTTTTTTTTTTTTAAATGGCCTCTAATGGTTCGTTCTGATTATACAGCACAAATGTCATGTTTCTCACTTAAAGGCCGAGACTTTATCAGTTTGTTTATATACAGGTGGTACGAAGAGCTAGAGTTCCATAGCGTTAGACTTTTAATGCACAGTGTAAGAAAAGGATGTTGGACCTGCAATCATTTATTCACAGACCCTGTGTAGTAAGCGTAGCTGCTGTTAGTGATGAATACGTTCATTATAGGTAGGTTTTATATTAACCAGTTTGGTCGCTGGGTATAAATTGAGACTTTGGTATCATATGCTGAAATCCTACTTGACCCTTGGAGTCATGTTTCTAGATATGTATATTCGTTGAAAAGATACTTATAGGCCCTATCTCACACAGTTTTTTTTTTGTTAAGGGGTATTTTCTGTGTAGAGAATCGAAAGTATCTGTACAGTGGTGTGAAAGTGTTTGCCCCCTTCCTCATTTCCTGTTCCTTTGCATGTTTGTCACACTTAAGTGTTTCGGAACATCAAACCAATTTAAACAATAGTCAAGGACAACACAAGTAAACACAAAATGCAATTTGTAAATGAAGGTGTTTATTATTAAAGGTGAAAAAAAATCCAAACCATCATGGCCCTGTGTGAAAAAGTGATTGCCCCCCTCGTTATAACATACTATAACTGTGGTTGTCCACACCTGAGCTCAATTTCTCTAGCC
>JAFFST010053270.1:356161-383599 GCA_022414735.1 Noturus placidus
CCCTCTAATGTAACTGAATTAGGACAATTCTGCAAAGATGAGTGGGCCAAAATTCCTCCAGGACGCTGTAAAAGCCTCATTGCACGTTATCGCAAACGCTTGGTTGCAGTTGTTGCTGCTAAGGGTGGCCCAACCAGTTATTAGGTTTAGGGGCAATCACTTTTTCACACAGGGCCATGATGGTTTGGATTTTTTTTCACCTTTAATAATAAACACCTTCATTTACAAATTGCATTTTGGGTTTACTTGTGTTGTCCTTGACTATTGTTTAAATTGGTTTGATGTTCCGAAACACTTAAGTGTGACAAACATGCAAAGGAACAGGAAATGAGGAAGGGGGCAAACACTTTTTTACACCACTGTATGTAAACTTCTGTTATCAGTCGATTTCTAGCTGCTAAATGCCTCCTTCACAAGGACTCCTGCTTTCATCTTGCATCTCAGAAATATCTCGTGACTTACTTGTGCCTTAATCAATGCTATGACATTATCAACTTTCCCCGGCTTGGCTTAACAGCAAGGAAACACTTGTTTTTCATCCTAATAAAATGCTGAAGGACACCAATGCTTATGTTTCTTTGTTCTATGTTCCTTTTTGTGCTTGTGTGTGTGTGTGTGTGTGTGTGTGCGTATGTGTCTGCGTTCTTCTTTCTTACAGGACATTCTGCACATCTCGCAGCCAGCATGGAGAGGGAGAGAGAGAGGGAAAGAGAACGAGAGAGGGAGCGGGATCGGGAACACCGAGAACGGGAGAAAGAGAGGGAGAAGGAGCGAGAGAGGGAGAGAGAGCGCGAGCGCATGGTAGTCGCTAACGAGTACATCCGTGGAGGTGAGACAAAGCAAACCAGCACACTGTTTATTTTCTCCTGCCTCTGCTTTATTGAATGAATGAACTGCTTTAAGTTAATCATTGTGTGTGTGTGTATGTGTGTATGTGTGTGTGTGTGTGTGTGTGTGTGTGGCAGCTCCAGAGCAGCCTGGCAGGCCCAGTAGCCGTGCTTTCCTGCGTTCCCCGTCTCCTTCAATGAGGTCCCAGGAGTGTGTAGTCCAGCAGAGGCCCAGCATCTTCCAGGGCACAAAAAGTGTCATCACGCCTCTTCTGTACGCTCCACATTACACACACACATACACGCACCCACATAAATACGCGCGCACACACACACACAATTATTACCAGAAGACAACAAGAAGCATGCTGATTTTTTTAGGCATCAAATTTAAACTCTATGGTGACCTTTGACCCTCCGAGCAGGCAGATGCCCCCCGCAGCAGCCGCAGCACAGACATCCTCTCGCTACAACACAGCCGCAGATGCATTGGCTGCACTGGTGGATGCCGCCGCCTCTGCACCCCAGATGGACGTAGCGAAGGTCAAAGAGGCTAAACACGAGGGCCTCAGCGCCCGCGATGAAGAGGCGAGCCCCTCACGAGCCATGTCACTTCCTGCTGGGAAAGCACCCCTTCCTGGATATCCAGACGGAGGAGGGGCAACAAGCGGCAAAGATAAGTCCCGCATAGAGGAAGAGCTGCGCACGCTCGGCAAGACCACCATCACCGCGGCCAGCTTCATCGACGTCATCATCACTCGTCAAATAGCGTCAGAAAAAGACTCGCGCGAGAGGGGCTCACAGAGCTCGGACTCCTCCGGAAGTTGTGAGTGGAGATCACCCGTTTCTACATGTTTATCCTTGACCTCTTCTAATCCGTCTAATCTCTAAACCGTCCTGGCAGTATGAGCCAATGTGCGGAACATTTTCATTTTTTAAATTATTTGCTTTAATTAGTTGCATTTATTTTATTTTTTAAAATTGGAAATCCTAGAACTAAATGATTTTATTTATAAATGAGATGAAATTCTGGAACATATTTCGGAAGAAAGGCCAAATATTTCATATCAAACAAATTAAGTGTTCTGTTTAAGTCTCTTGCATCTTAATATTGATAATGAGAAGAGCAGGAAGTTATCTACACTACCGGTCAGAAGTTTGTGGACACTTGACTGAAATGTTTCTCATGAACGTAAAAAGCTTTTGATCTGAAGGTGTGTGACTCAATGTTTGAAATCGGTGTTGTAAATAAAAAATATAATCGTGCCGACATATTCATTTATTTATTTTTTTTAAATATTTTTTTAAACGGACGACTCTGAGCTAAATATTCTGAAAAGCAGCTGATAAGTGTCCAGCGTAGGTGGGAACTCCTTTAATCCTGTTTAAAAAGCATCTCAGGGGAATTCCTCAAGAAATCGGGTGAGAAAATGCCAAAAATACATTTCTGGAAATTCCAGACAAAAAGAGTGTCTACTTTGAAGATGCTAAAATATTAAATTATTTTGATTTATTTTGGATTTTTTTTTTTACCACAACATAATTCCCATAGCTCCATTTGCGTTATTCCAGAGTTTTGATGAGTTTATTATTTTTAAAAAATATAGAGGAAAAAATAGTGAGTGTGTTTAAAGTTTTGACCGGTAGTGTACATGGTGTGTTTATCAGATCCCAGGATTCTTTACAGGAAGTAGGTAGATTTAACCTTTTGGTTGACTCGAGTGTTTCAGAGTGTAAGGATTGAACACGTTTTGTTTTTGTGTGTAGTGACAACGAGCCGTTATGATGGACAGAACAGCAGTGCCATCGAGGTGATCAGTCCGGCGAGCTCCCCGGCTCAGAGAGAGGAGAAGAACGAACGGTCCTTCTCCTCAGAGAAGAGCACTCAGCCGGCTACAGGTGAAAATGCATTCATAGTAGATCTAAACTTATACACGTACAGCATGGCCCCGTGTTTACCCCCCCAAATGTCCATCCTAATTTTAGGTGTATTTGTGAACCGTCAGACAAAGAAGACACAAACTGTCCATATTTTATTTGCTGCTCTCAAACAAATATTTTCTTGAGCAGGATAATGTATTACACAAACAAAACGGGTGTATGGAAATTTTATTTTGCTGTTTGTCTCTGCCTACCACAGGTACTGTTAGAGGATTTGATCTTGGGCGCTTCAGGCATCAAATGGAATCGGGACCCTCAACAGCCCCACCTCCACCTACACAAACTCACCGTGTCATGACCCTGGCTGACCACATCTCGGTAACCTAACAAACTCAAACTAGGAATAACAATCAGACATTCATGCACACTGTTCATTTTTGATAACAATAAGTCACTCTCTTGGACTTTCTACTTCTGTCATGCAGCACATCATAACCCAGGACTTTGCCAAGAATCAGGACCCTCCTCCTTCATCCAGCGCTTCTTCCTCCTCTTCATCCTTATCCTCTACATTCCAAAACTCCGCAGCAGTAGGTGGCAGCGCTCGCTCCAAAGTGCCTAACCGCTACAGTCCGGAGAACCCAGTCAACCCCGCCCACCATCAGAAACAACCTAGCCGAGTGTCCCCTGAGAACACCTCGGACAAATCCAGATCCAGGTACTGCACAGTGCCGTAGAAAATTCCTCTGCGTATATTGGTGAGCGTTCATGCCTCGTTCGTTATTGACCAGTGAAATCGGAATTTTTGCAATTCGAGCACGTCGGCGTTTCTGAAAATCCTCTGAAACAACACATTGTGGTCACCCAGACACAAGCATTTCATCTCACGATCCATACTGCAATCGGAGAGAGGCAGGCGAAGCAGTTTACTTTGTGAATAGAACGTAATACTTGTATACATGTATCGATTTCTGTGTGTAAATCTTTTAGTCAAAAGTACAGGGTGTCCCAAAGTCTTTATACATACATAACGTCGGTCGTGGCTTCGGATGTTCGTGGACAACACTTCCAGTCTTTTGGAATTTGTTAAAAAGTTTGGCAACAGTGTCGTGTGTGATGTGATATCACCGTGTTTCTGCTTGCTGTTAAAACCCATCAAAGCCTTGTGACAGCTTCCCGATGCAGCCATGAGAATGATTTCAGTACGGTCTTCTTTTGTCAAAGGCGTTCTTAAAGCCTATCTTTAAAATATATATATATATATATATATATATATATATATAAAATAGAGATTAAGTATAAAGTACATTTTGGATGATATTTTCCCTATGGAGAGAGACTTTTGGGAATACCAAAAGATATGAGACCAGAGACCTCATGGGAGACCTCTCCAGGGAAATTAAGGTTGCAGCTGGAAGTGGCATTAGTGAGTCCAGCAAGGGGCGCTCACCCTGCGCTCTGTGTGATGCCTGATGCCCCAGTGTAGTGACAGAGACACTATACTGTAAAAACCGCACCGGAGACTCTGTGGTCATTAAAAAAATCCCTTATTACACTTCATGTAAAGAGTAGGGTAGTGTAACCCCAGTGTCCTGGTGAAATTCCCCAATTGGCCCTTCTCTATCATGGCCCCCTAATAATCCCCATCTCTGAATTAGCTACTTCACTCTCCTCTCCACTAAGATGCTGTCGCATCATCCAGGTGGATGCTACACACTAGTGGTGGTTGACCCCGACCCCACTTTAAGCACTTTAAACGTGACAGTAATATATAAATGTAACTGCAATAAGACCCTGTAGGTTTGGTTTTTAACATTTAACTCCAGTGTGTGCCTGTCAGTCATGCTTGTCATATTTGAAAACAATTAGAAACCTGATACAGCGCAAAACATCTTGAAGACTAGAAGTAGAGTCAAATTAACATCCTACTACTAAAATTCAACTCTGATCTTAAAGCTTCAACCTGTTTTGAAATCCGTCTCTCTCACTACGTGGGTGTCGCAGGCCGGGTAAATCCCCTGAGCGTGCTGGCGGCCGGGCCGTCGAGAGCTACGAGCCCATCTCCCCTCCACAAAACTATTCAGGGCTAGAGAAACAAGAGAACAGCCTGCTTCAGAGCCAGAGGCGTGAACAGGATCTTACAGAGCAAAGGTAAACCCGCATGCCACTATAAATCACACAAGCCAAATACTGCCAGCTGTCTAATTCCGTTGGCCGTTTCAGTGTCTGACCTGGTAGTCCTCTTCATGATTCGGAGCTAATCATTATCTTATGCTGAGAGCTAGCTTTTGATGGATTGATTTGAATTATTTATTTATTAGTCTTCTAGTTCCTTGCTCAGGAGGTATTGAAGTTGAGCTTGAGACCCCTGTATGTAAGGGATGTGATTGAAGGTTATGCCATGTGTACCCTGGATGTAGTTTAAAGCATAGTAAGCTCAGACGCTGGTTGACTGCCATCCGAGCAATGTAATCTCATCTCGTCCTCGTCAGCTATGCCCTGCATCCTTATTGGAAACTTTGCTTATTCCCAAACATTCCCCACACTCCCGTTGATCCTATAACCTGTTTTAACCTGTTAACCTTCTGTACCCTTTCTCCGGTGTCAGAACGGACTCGCGCTCCCCTGGCAGCGGCAGCTATCTGCCTGCTTTCTTCACCAAGCTGGAGAGCACCTCCCCCATGGTGATGTCCAAGAAACAGGAGATCATCCGCAAGTCCGATGTCGGTAAGGACCTCTCTTCCTTTTTAAAATGTTTAGCTTACCTGAGCTTGGATTGATGACAGCTAATAACAGCTGTATTTCCTCCATGCCTCAAATGGTCAAGTCAGCCAAGGCAAATGACCTCTAGATCCCAGACTCCCATTGGTTGGCATTAGAATAGTCGTCCTGGGTAGTTGATTTTTAAATCGTTTAGAAATAAATATGGATTATACTTTACTATTTAGACATGTATTTATGATCAAGATTTTGAGTGCTGTAGTGCTCAAAATTATTTAGTTTTAATAGGACGCCAGCATGTCTTGGCTGTTCGATTAAAATGATTATGTATTTAAAGACTCTCTTCAAAATCCTAACCTTTTGTCTCTTTTCTTTCCAGGTAATGCACAGCCAGGCACAGAGATCTTTAATTTACCAGCAGTAACAACCTCGAGTAAGCAACCGAAAACCCTGGAATTTTTTTCTACGTTACTACAACTCAATTTGTATTCGTTGCTATGGACACGGCTGTTAATACTAGTGGCGTACTTTTACTTCTGTTTTGCTCCTGGCATGTGAGCTATTGGTGTATTTCTTTAAATATGCCTTACCAGTAGTTTCGTTCCTTCTTTCCATAACATGCCGCTTAACTCTTAATCATTTCCTTTAAGTCAGCTCTAGTGTTGATTTGAAATGTTTAATTTGTTTATTTATTTATTTATTTCACTTTGATGTGTTGCTGTAGATTATTTGAAATCAAGGTTTGATCATGAAACACCTTTTATCCTCACCCTTTCCAGGTAATGTGAACCTTCGGAACCACTCGTTCAGCGACCCAGCCAGCAACCTTGGTCTAGAGGACATAATCCGTAAGGCTCTGATGGGGTCTGTAGATGAGAGACCAGAGGAGCAGACACATCAAGCTCAATCTGTAGCTTCAGCAGCGGGAAATAACTCTGAGGGGCGACAGGAGGCCAATCCATCCCCCAGCACAGGTAGATATTGTAAGGAAAACACACACACACACACACACACACACACACACACACACACACACACACACACACACAGACCATTTCATCATTTCTTGTACATACCCACTCCCTGTTCTTATAAATGACACCTCTCCATGTTAACCCTGCCCAGTTGAGTCCATAATTTTTTATATAGAAATGTGAAGTACTCATTAGCGTTCACACTGCAGGTATGAGTGCTTCTTTTAAACGACCGTATGAAAAGCGAAAATCACATTTATTCTAAAGTTTTCCGTTATTCTTGGTTGACATTTTTGCTAAAGAAATGATCGTTTTGATTCGTCAGGATTCACAACTTTTTTTCACTCAGCATGTTGCTGTTATGAGGTGCAATAAAATATATTTTCTGGTTACATGAGGGCAATTTCACATAACTTACAATTCATGCGCAGCAATGAAACAGAATTTGTGGTTGTAATCCAGATCAGATCAGGATTATGATTTACATAGACTGGAGTATGCCATAAAACACATTTAAAAAAAATGCATAAACTTGGCATGAACACAAGTCAGGTTTCTTCTTTAGGCATAAGATGTCTGATTTACGAAATATCAGCACATTACGTCACTGTATATTCAAGTAAAACTCCCTGAATTCCTCGGCCAGCTAACAATAAGTAATATTTTGCGGTGTAAATTTATTTCCTGTCTGATTTGATCTGTTCTTATTTTAATCCTTAAATTCTGGCTGCTTTGAAATTTAAACAAAGCTCTTGCTCTTATTGTAGAAAATATTATATATTTATTTCTTTTGTGTGCAATATTATGTATCTTCGTATGCTTGTTGGAGTTAGTCCTGTGTCTCTTTTCTCATAGCAGCGAAGCAGAAGCTCCAGAGCAAAGCCAGCAGCAGGAAGTCCAAGTCGCCCAACCCAGGCCAGGCGTACGCAAGCGGAGAGCGACCCTCCTCCGTGTCCTCTGTACATTCGGAAGGAGAATATCACCGGCAGCCTCCCAGCTGGGCTTGGGAAGACCGGCCCTCATCCGCAGGTGAGTTCTCAGAGCACTGATTGCAAACATAAGCAATCACGCTCCAGCCTCCAAAGCTGCTTCACGCTGCTTTCTTGAGGTCTCAGTTCGCTGGTGATTCTCGATAATAGTTTGAACGAACTGACCGTGGACTCCCCATGTCTCTCTGTTCTCCAGGTACAATGCAGTTCCCTTACAACCCTCTAACGATGCGCATGCTGAGCAGCACACCTCCCACCTCCATGGCCTGCCCTTCTCCCTCCATGCAGTCCCAGCAGCAGCCAGGAGGAGGAGCCAACGCTCCGGCCCGTTCCTGGGAGAGGGAGCCGCCGCTGCTCTCGGAGCAGTACGAAACCCTCTCGGACAGCGACGACTGAGCTGTTCCATGAACCTTGACCCTTTTGACCTCCCTCCAACCCCCTTCCCCGGTCCCTAGGGTCACCGAGAACCGTGTCCCTGTCAGGGCGGCCCAGCTAACGCACGTCCCAGTGCTCAGTGGGGATTGCCTGGGGAGGCACACTCGCTTCTGGTGCTTTAATTTCCTCTTGTGCTTGTAGAAAGCATTGCGAGGGAGCCACGACCTGGTCGTTCAGGATAAACCTTGTCCAGAAGCTTTATTTCGCCTGTTTGTGAATGAGCAAACACAAAATGATGGAAAAACAGAAAAGAGGATGAAGAACTTGAAATATAAAGACTGAACTTGCTTCAAATTTGTTTAATTTCTGTAAAGAGATACTTAAAAAAAAATTTCTTCAAAAAAAGAAAAAATGTATGTAAATACAGTAACCTTTTGCAGTGTGAATTTTTTTTCCAGGCTTTTTGCGTTTTATTATTGCTTTTTAAATCGGGTCCCTGCTGGTTTAAGATTATACAGAAAGGTCTTGCTCTCAATGTGAAAAGTGTGGATTTTTCTCCCGAGCCCATGATGGCAGGACGCAGCGTGAACTTGAACCGATAGAGCTGAAGCACCAAGGAAGAGAGCATTTCAATCACACAGCCAGCCTTCATAGCACTGGAGGCACCAGGGGCACCACAGAAAAAAAAGAATTATTTAAAATAAAAAAAGGCGTGAGCGTATTTCAGCCCCGCAGAAAGATCTCCATTTTGGTTCACGTGAACAAGTTGAGAACACTGGTGTCGGAGCCGAACGATTCTTCAGTGAAGAAGAAAAATAAGCTGAATGTTTCTTTTTCCTCCCGAAATACATGTTGTGTTTTTGTTTTGTTTTTAGATCATTTTTTGTTGCTCTGTGCTGACCTCTATTTGTGAGAGGAAACTCGTCATAGTTCTGGTGTCTGCTTCAGAGTGTGGCTCTGTGTGATTGCTAACAAGTGCTCAATGTTCTGCTGTTTTTCTCCTTCATCTCTCTGCCAGAGGAACACCAGAGGAACACCAGAGGAAGCTGTTTCACTATGGAGAGATTCTTGGTTCCCTTCACATGGAGGAGAAATCAAACTGTGATCTTCCTCTTCTTGTTTTTCTTTTCTTTTTTTTTGTCTTCTTTAAAATGCTGAAGTACATGTTGATCTGTCTACCTGGTGAGTAAAAAGGAAAAAAAAAAAAAAAAAACAAGCTTCTGTTTGTCACACCTCTGCACCACTGTTGCACTTTTTGTTTCAGCTTACTAACTTTTGACAAGCGTACTACCTGTAATCTAAGTTATTGGAGCTTCTGCAGAGGTCTGGACTCTTCAACTTCATTCACATTTTTACAATACTCCTTATCACAATTTTTATTTGTTAAATCTTGCCAGCGTTTTCCGGCTTGTTTGACACATCGCTTGATCATTGCTCTAGTCTATGGTACAGTAAGGCTGTTCGAGTTACTGCTTTGTAGTGGTGGCTTTCACTTATAAAATCATCTTGATGTAACAGACAATAAGCTCAGTTTCAGTAATCTGCACAAGTATAGCTGTATTTTCTATGGCAACACCCTCAAAAAAGTTTCAATCCGTCGTGCAATTTATGTTTTCTTTGTCTTTTGCTTTGCTTAATTAACTAAAAACCTGTCTGTTTATTTTTATTTTGTTATATTTAATTAATTTCACTTCTGAAATATTGAGGGGGGGAAAAAAGCCCTAGAGCTCATGTTGAGATTTTATTCCATCATTCTCAACATCATTATTATTCATCCTTTTTAATGGGATGCAAAGTGTTTACAATGGCATTGACAAAACAAACAAACAAAAAAAAAAAGTGGTGAAACTTGAATCTTAAGAAAAAGAAAGTCAGTCATTGCATCAGTTAGTCTATTTTTTTCAGTCCAACACCATGCAGTGGTAACTTTTATTTTTCTTTATTTTATTTTATTTTAATTTTTTTTTGTCCTTTTGGAATTGAGACTTGAAATAACCCATATATCCCATGTTGTTGGAAAGCAATGTTTGTATCGCACAATGTCTCTTAAGTAGCCAATTACAAAATTTTCAGACCAATCAATAAAGTGGATTAGCGCTCCATCTTTCTGAAGATTTACTTCCTGTTATCCTTTGACCTTTATTTTATGGCTTTGTTTGGGGTGTATCATATGGGGTATGTTTCTAATGTATATTAATCCAAAATGATGCCAAAATGTTAAGATATTATAACTATTCAAGATGGCTAGTTATTTCTTGTGACTAGTTATTAATGCACCCCAGTAATAGTTATTACTTTATAGATCTTATACTCTGTTGTTTTAGACCAGTGGTGCACAATACGTCGATCACAAAGGAAGTGCAGGTAGATCGCCATTCAAAAAAAGAAATATAGATGTTAGCGTTGATGCACAGAGCAGAGAGTCTGAGATCTCGTCCTTTCTCTCACCACGCGAGTGCGATCAAACACGCCAGCGCTAAAGACTAGTGAGCGAAATCACTGAGTTAACATTTTTTAGTCTTTTAAAGACAAAACCCAGCTTCCAGTGTGCACATTGATATCAGTCACCACGGACAATGCGCCGGAAATGGTTGGCAGCGCAAATGGATTCGTTGCCAAGTGCAGAGAAGACGATCTGAGGATGAGATTTTGAAACTACAGACTGACATTCAGCTGAAGTATTGGGCTCATGGACAGTTTTGGAACTTACTCACAGGGGAAAAGTACCCAAACACGAGGAAATGTGCAACCTCATTTACTGCATTATTTGGCTCTACTTATTTCTGTGCATCAGTCTTTTCCCACATGAAGATTATTAAGTCCAAATACCGTTCCACAATGACTGATCATCATTTGGAGCCTGCTTGAAGCTGGCTACCAGCAGCTGCTGTCCGGAATATGCAACCCTGGCTGATTCAATTCAGTGCACGTCATCAGAGTAAGGTACTGACTAAAAATGTACTGAATTGTAGTGTGTCATAAGGGCTCATGCAGTTATGCAAGGTACATGAATGTGTGTGTGTGTGTGTGTGTGTATATGTATGTATGTATGTATGTATGTATGTATATATATATATATATATATATATATATATATATCTCGTTAACCTTTTTAGTGTAAATAGATCTCTTTGACTGGACATATTAAAAGTAGCTCGCATGTCAAAGTGTGTGCACCCCTGTTTTAGACTGTAATTTTCTGTGCTGTTAACCTGCAATCACTGATCAATTTTTATCTAAAAAAATAATAATCAGCATCTCACTCATGAGACTGATGTATGGCATCAAAGTAACCAGTGATTTGATTACAATGTGTAGAAATCTGCTACCACCCACTAGTCCCTTATGTGCATGCGGAACAGCCAAATCTACCCTCATACACTCTCAGATATGCATGGGAAATCTGCAATTTAACCTTGGAATACAAATTAGTGTCAGGTGTTTTCAATCAATGGAATGACAGTCAGATGCAAGTGAGCATCCTGTTTTATTTAAAGAGCAGGTATCTGTCAAAATCTGATCTTCACTACACATGTTTGTGGAAGTGTATCATGGCACAAGCTAAGAAGATTTCTAAGGACCTCAGAAAAAGAGTTGATTTTCATCAGGCTGGAAAAGGTTACAAAACCATCTCTAAAGAGTTTGGACTCAACCAATAGACAGTCCGACAGATTGTGTACAACTGGAGGAAGTTTAAGACCATTGTTACCCTTCAAGGTGTGGTCAACTAACAAAGATCACTCCAAGAGCAAGACGTAATTGTCCAAAAGGTCACAAAGGAGCCAGGGTAATTTCTAAGCAACTGAAGACCTCTCTCACATTGGCTAATGTTCATGTTCAGAGAACACTGAACAACAACAAGGTGCATGGCAGGGTTGCAAGGAGAAAGCCACTGCTCTCCATAAAGAACATGCTGCCCATCTGATGTTTATATTTTGATATGGGTTAAGATCAAAATAGAACATTTTGGTTTAAATGAGAAGCGTTATGTTTGGAGAATAGAAAACCGTGCATTCCAGCATAAGATCTCGAACCCTTTTGTGAAACATGGTGGTGGTAGTATCATGCTTTGAGCCCCTTTTGCTGCATCTGGGCCAAGACAGTTTGCCATCATTGGTGGAACAATGACTTCTGAATTATACCAGTTACTTCTCAAGGGAAATGTCAGGACATCTGTACATGAACTGAATCTGATGAGAAAGTGGGTCATGAAACAAGACAACTCTAAAGCACACTAGAAGTACACTATACAACTCTGTAAACATGCTAAATCTGGCTCATAATGATTTATGATGATAGCCACAATTGCACTCGTTCTATTTTTTTTAATCTTAATAAGCTCTTGAGTGCTAAACTGCTTGAACCATCATTTTTTGTTTTGTTGACCATGTTCAACACATTTTCCATCTTATTTGAATTATTACTAAGTGGAAAAATCGACTAAGCAAGTGCTTTTTACATATATATTTCTAAATGTAATTTCAGTGGGATATGGCACCATGACTGTGAGATCACCTTTAGTGCTGTGTGTTAGCTTAGCATAGTATTTTTTCCCCATTAATTGCTTATAGAATAAATATTTCACTTCATTACTTCAGCCCCTTACTTGTTTCCACTCAGAGAAATTGAAAATGATTATACAGATATTTAGATGACTAAAAGTTCAATATTTATTTCTTCTTTTACACTTCAGATGTAAGGATTTGCTCATCTTGCTCGTTTGCTAATGCAGGTTTACTGAGCTCAGTTGCACACTAACATAGTTGTTTGGTAGAAAAATACTGACTGGAAATGAATTCACTGAACACTGCAACACCTTTCTTACACACAAGGTGTTTGTTTTTAGCTTGGTGAAAAAGTGGTTCTAATTTTTAACACACTGCCACAAAGAATAATGGCAGATTGGCGCCATCTAGCGACAATAATAACTAATTGCAGGGGGAAGTTTTAAACACCATGCTGTAATATGTAATAATCGTCATTTATTTTTGACCACAGTGTTGAAATCAGCCCTCTGCCACACTCATAACCATGACTGTGATATGAATTAATTTGCGTCAAAACAGCAGATATGAACCGTAATGAGAAGTACATTTACATTTATTCATTTAGCAGATGCTTTAATCCAAAGCGACTTAGAAATGAGGAAATTCAAGCAAAAGTGCATCTAAATGTTTTACTGAAATAATTAAATTCCTTTTAAACAGAACTTTATCTGTTAAGTCGTGGATGTTTTCCAGCAAGCTAACATTAGTGTAGCCTAACTAGATAGAACATTAAAAACTAGATAACTGAGTTAAAATGTTAAAATGTCTGGAAAGAATACGAAAACGCGAGGTGGCATTCAAACACGACTGAGGCCGAGCGCGCGCGCCCCCTCTCCCCCTGAATTCGCGTTGCCGAGCGGTGACTTTGATCTCGCCGCACTCACGCTTGAGCTGTTGGCTTCATTGAGGAAGGATATCGCTGATATTTTTAATATGGCGCTCCAGGAGATTCTCAGGGAAGCGCTGTCTGCTATCCAGCTTGACCTGCATGCTGTGAAAACACAGCAGGTTAATGATAAAGTTGCTATCGGGGCCGCATTATCAGCACTGAGGGGTACGGTTGGGGAAATGGAGCATGCGTTTACACATGACAGCACACATGAAGTCTACTGTTGAGTCTCTCACTGAGACCGTGACTCAATTACAGAATAAATGTGAAGATTTGGAGACGAGGTCGCGGCGCAATAACGTTCGAATAACGGGAGTTCCAGAAGTTTCTGATACATGTACAACTGCTGCTGTAGCGGTCTTGTTAAAAGAGGCGTTTGGTCTGGAGAAGGAGTCGGTTTTGGACCAGACCCTTCAGCCGAAGCCCAAGCCTGGTGAACGATCACGAGCGATTGTGTGCAGATTCCACTATCACAGTGACTGTGTTGATATTTTACGGTATGCGAGAGAGCTCCAGCGGATTAATGTGAGGAATTTGATTATTTCCATCTTTCCTGATTATACACCTAAGATAGCCCGGGCTCGAGCTGCATTTAATGAGGTTCGGTGTTAACTTTGTGATGTTGAGGGCGCTCGGTATGGAATACTTCACCCAGCTCGGCTTCGCATTACACATAACGGTGTCCAGATGGACTTTATTTCAGCAGAGGAAGCAGGAGAATATGTTAAACTCTTGATATCAGGATGTAAAGGAAATTACTTCAAGCTTTTCTTTAAAACTCACTTTCACAGACATCTCACCCTCCAAAAACTCATTTCAGGGAGGTAGCACCCCCCACATAGGGACTTCTACAGTGAACCCTCCACATAAACAGATTTTTAAAATCTGTTTCATTGTTGACATGTAACGAGAGATTTATGTAACATTTTTAGATTAAATTATATTATGTTATATTATTCAACTCATTGAGTCGTTTCTAGTTTAAATAACATTAGGTGTGTCTCAACCAGCTCCCTAGTTCAGTAGGTCGTGAATCAGTATATTGTGTAGACTAGTTTGGGCATTGGTAAGGACCCTGGCCCACTAAACATAAAGACATTGATAACAGAATTTCCGGAGACATGACTATGTACTCGCATTGTAAAACGTCACCAGAATTCACCAATGGTGACATGAAGCTTTGCGAAGCACCCGAGACTTTCCCTTCAACTGTATCTTGAAAATACGACCGGACACAAACACACACGGCAGCGCTCAACCATTAGTCGGCATGACTGTAGCCGGATTAAGGTAATCAATAATCGCTGTTTACATGGTAGTTTCTTCATCAGTGTATTGTCTTAATCGGATTAATATTGCAATATTGTTGTCCATGTAAACGTACTGCGTGTTTAACGAGCTTGATTTGTGCACAGGAGCATTGTCATGATGAAACAGGTTTGGGGCCCTTTAGTTCCAGTGAAGGATAGTCGTAATGCTACAGAATACAAAGACATTCTGGAAAATTGTGTGCTTTCAACTTTATGTAAACAGTTTGGGGAAGAACCACATATGGGTGTGATGTCCACAAACTTTTGGCCACATGGTGTACTTTGGCTACGTTTTCATTCTTTATCTTACTTCATAGGGAAAAATGACCACAGCTACAACAATGTCCCCTCCTCATATTATAAAGTGGCTATAATAAATGAAACCATTAGATTTCTTTCAATGAAAGAGTTAAGGTGCTTAACAAGTGGATTGCACATTCAGCCTCACTATGGTAACATTACAGTCGATGCAAAGTCAATGCACTTGTGGTGTACAGAAACCTAGCTGATGCAGAAGGTGTGATCAGATTGTAAGTGTGACAGTTTATGCGGTTTTCTTCAATTCAACTTCCTCCCTAAAATGTGTAGACTATAATAAATAGTTTTACATTAATATTGCATTAATACATGCTTAATATTATCAATGGGCGGCTGTGGCTCAGTCGGTAGAGCGGGTTGTCCACTAATCGTAGGGTTGGTGGTTCGAATCCCGGCCCGGGTGATCCCATGCCGAAGTGTCCTTGGGCAAGTTGCCCCCAATGGCAAGCTAGCACCTTGCATGGAAGCTCTGCTACCATTGGTGTGTGAGTGTGTCTCATTTGTAAGTCGCTTTGGATAAAAGCGTCTGCTAAATGAATAAATGTAAATGTAAATCAAACCAGTGTCTGCAAAAACATGTTAAATAAAGTGAATAAAGTGTATTTTATCTTCAAGCTGTTTATCAATAAGGGAAATATGATGTCAGCATACATTATGACATCATACTGTAACCATGCACCTGCAGACTCAATGCTCTTTGGCCTCTGACCCAAGAATTCCTGTCCTGTCCCCATATGGTAAACTCACTCGATGGAGACGAGCTGATGAAGTAAAACATGATAGGAGCTGATCCTGTACTAGAAAAGAATTTGTATGTGATTGTACAGTCTTGGATTGTATTTGATTTTTGTTACACTTTATTCAAGAACTACAAACGTGAATACTGAATATTGTTTACTGATTTAGTTGTGATTGGCTCCATGTGATTTGGTCTATCATTATTGAAGGTTATTCAATAAAATATTTTAGATTATTTTGGGTGTTTGCACCCTGTTTGTCCTGTCTTACCATGTCCTGATGAAACATTAAGGCTAGTGACAGGCTGCCAGACAAATACAGCAAATACATTCTAAAATTAGACCCCTTACATGGGGAACCAAGCTCTCCATCTCCATTACTCTCCCTTCCCCCCCTTCTCGTTCCACTGGCAAATGACCTGGGGGCCGCGAAGGCAAAGAAAGAGCCTGATCTTAGCACTCTCTGCTCACATACCCGCTGGCGGGTCAAGGAAAGACACATACACCATCTACCTACACACAGTTCCCTGGGTTTGCACTGTGATGGAATCGAGTACAGAAAGTGGTTCAGGTGAGAATGGCAATGGCGTGCTGGCACAGTTTGAACGAGCTCTGCGCCTTGTTGTACGTGAGATCCACGTTGACGTCTCTACTTTCAAACGGAACGTAGAGCAGCGCCTGGAGGAGGCTTGTAAAGGTGCCAAACCCTTAGAGAACATGGTTTCAAGGCTCCAGGAGGAAAACCAGCAGCTGAAGGAGAAGCTAGAAGCTCTTTCCCAAATGGTAGACACACTACCTTGGACAGCGAGCCAGTCAAGTTACCAGCGTAATCCTGATCTCCAAGTTCAAGCTCAGATTCAAGATGAGAGATATAGCCCTGGACCTGCATCTTCCATGGAGGAAGAAGAAACCTGTGATCCAGCTGGAATATTCATACTCGGTGGATCTGTGAGTGTGGATTCAGAGTCTACTTCCTCCAGGAGCTCCCCTTCTGCATCCGTGGGCAGCACCATTAACATAGATGCAAGTTATGAGTCGAATGTAAGCTACTTATTCAAGCCCTGCTTGCTTTCCTTGTTCAAATCCACACTTCTCAAAGTGAGGTCTGCAATCTGTGGTTTTAATCCTTTATAAGGACGGGATATTTGGGCGGCTGTGGCTCAGTCGGTAGAGCGGGTTGTCCACTAATCCACTAATCGTAGGGTTGGTGGTTCGAATCCCGGCCCGGGTGATCCCATGCCAAAGTGTCCTTGGGCAAGACACTGAACCCTAAGTTGCCCCCAATGGCAAGCATGCATGCAGCTCTGCTACCATTGGTGTGTGAATGTGCTCTCATTAGTAAGTTGCTTGTAAATGTAAAATGATATTTCTGTAAAGCTGCTTTGAGACAATGTCCATTGTAAAAAGCGCTATACAATTTGATTTATTATTATTATTATTATTATTATTATTATTATTATTATTATTATTATTATTATAAAACATGATGGGGATGCGAAACAGAGTGTGGTACAATCCTGTTTGGTAGTTTTTCCTATAACAGCACTTCCAGAAGTATTTTGTTCCTTTACATCACAGCAAATTGTTTAATAAACTAAAGAACATCAAATCATTCCTTTAAATTCCTTTAAAGTCACATTTAATGTTGTGGAACAAGTTAGTTCCTGTCATCACTTGCACTATAGCAGTTCTAAACACTCATTCCCTCTACAGCCTCTTTTTTTCTCTGTGTTGAAATGAATACGATGCAGTTTGTCATCTGTCCTGAAGAGTCTCCCATGGTGGGACTGTTACAAAGCACTGGCACTGGAGACTCCTTCCATAAATGCACAAACAGTGTCCGTACAGGAAGCTTCTATTTTATCTATATTATTCATTCTAGGTTTTTCCTTGTTAAATAACATTTGAATCTGTTTAGTATTAGCCTTAGATTACGTGGAGTGTCCACCATACAAATCCCTATGAATGAGCTGTTACTATAGAAACAATAACGTATTACAACGAGAGCAATAATATAAACCTGTGATTCGAATTACAGACGCACTGAGGTACTGTCAGAGCCGCTGTTATAGAAAATGAATCAATACCGTCTGAATGATCAGATGTGAGAATTTAAAAGCACTGTGGTAGTGTGGTCATTTTTACTGGAGATTACTATACAACTAGATTTAAGAGTTATATAATTATTATTCATTATATACATAATGAATATACATATATTCCCATATACATATGGGCGGCTGTGGCTCAGTCGGTAGAGCGGGTTGTCCACTAATGCAATAATCGTAGGGTTGGTTGTTCGAATCCCGTCCCGGGTGATCCCATGCCGAAGTGTCCTTGGGCAAGACACTGAACCCTAAGTTGCCCCCGATGGCAAGCTAGCACCTTGCATGCAGCTCTGCTACCATTGGTGTGTGTGCACTTGTAAGTCGCTTTGGATAAAAGCGTCTGCTAAATGAATAAAATGTAAAATGTACATAAACCTGACTGATTGGTCAGTTGAATGAATCAGATATAATCTGAAGCTAACATATAACTAATGTTTTAATATGATACGAATTTTGAAGCCTACCGGTAATATGATTCATATTTGAATAGTTAGATTTACATTTACATTTATTCATTTAGCAGACGCTTTTATCCAAAGCGACTTACAAATGAGACGCACTCACACACCAATGGGAGCAGAGCTGCATGCAAGGTGCTAGCTTGCCATTGGGAGCAACTTAGGGTTCAGTGTCCCGCCCAAGGACACTTCGGCATGGGATCACCCGGGCCGGGATTCGAACCACCAACCCTACGATTAGTGGATTAGTGGACAACCCGCTCTACCCACTGAGCCACAGCCACCCCTGATTGTTATAGATTGTTATATTATATATGTTATATCTTATAAGTTAAATATGTTATGATCATAAGGGGTCTCATGAAATTTATTTTTTGTGCTGTGTGTGTGAAATATCTGAATTCTAATAATTATTCAAATATATCATAAAATATTGTTGCTTCTTCCCTTAAACATTTCACATTCTTTTTAGAAAATTTACATACAGTAGGGATTTAATCTGTTGTACATTTACATACGTTTGCATCCTAAGATTATGGTAATATTTAAATGCATTCAGTTTCCTTTAACGACACTAATATATTTAACAGGAGACAGATATAGTAGATGCAGATATTTAGATAGGTTTAAGTATTCCAGTCTTGTAGGTCTTGCATTACAGTTACATCTATTTAATGTCGCTTTAATGATTCATGCTACTGTCAGTATTGTTTGGGTTATGACGATCCTAGTTGTCTTTAGGAGTTTTCTATGAAGACTAACAGCACAATCACAGATATGCAAACTTGTTCGCGAAGTTCCTGAGCTGTGCCAATCAATCCCTTGATCAAAGAGTGTCTTGGCGACCGTTTTGTTTAATACTCACACCATTTCAAATGTTTGCACACACAGACCGAGCATGTGGTGTAGGTGAGAGATTCAGCATGTGGTTTAGGTGTCACATGCTTATCACCCAGATCACAAATATCCCTCTCCCTCTCTCTCTTTCTTTAGGTGGCCCTAAAAAGCCTTGTGTATTTTTAGCGAGACTGATTGATGTCTTGTTCCACTAAGAATTAGCACACTCCTTAACACACTCTGATAAGTTAGTGTCCTTAAAAGAAATCATCTTTTACATAACAGGATAGATCATAAAATGTTATTTATTTTAATCATGAATATTACTGGTCATGTGCACAAACACACAGCATGGATTTTTTTGGGTCCATGAGTGTCCAAGTGGATAATTTTTAGCGTACAAGCCACCTGTCTCAGGTTTGAGTTGATTGACTGTTTCCTGTACCATCCTTACACTTATATTGTTGTTAAAATTGACCAGACTGCTGTCTTAGAAATGCAAATGCAGATATTACACATGGGAGGAAGTGAGTAGTTATTATGGCTTCTGACTATTCCCAAAGAGAGGAAGTGTGCCATGGAGGCCTACCACCTCTAAATAGAACCTTAAAGCCAAAGGGCTAAAGGCTATTAATGATTTTTTTTGCCTTTATAGAAACATCTCTCCTCTAACACAATGTGCATATAACTTACCAGCCTGACGACTGAGCACTCAACACACACACACACACACACACACATACACGTAATGTGTCACCTGAATCCGACCCATCTAAATTGCTGTATCTTAGTACTATTAGGGACTTTAAGCAACAGCTGTGAATAGAATGGCAGTGACTTTAACTTCTACGTCGTGACGTTCTTCTGTAACCATCTACTACGGCAGAATAGCTGGTTTGCTGTAGTCATTACAACGTGACAGATTAGGCAAATAAATGTTCTGTTTAATGGTATATGACATTGTAATTGCGTCAGTATATGATTGTACCATTAGGCTTTTATTTACTATGTGTTGATATGTTTTAAACTTAAGCTCATTTAAATTTTCTGGCACGAAATACATTTAGGCATTCGTCTTCCTCCATGTAATCAAGATTAAAAGTCAAGTACTGTAAGCTAATGCGGTAAATCTAGGTTTTTAGACTTATTGGCGTCATACAAGAGTAAAAACTCTTCTTATCACAATAGCTTATTATTTAATGCCAAAATCATTCCCTGTCTTGCTTTTTGAAATGACATTTTTGTTGTATTTCAATAAATGAGTGAATGCTTGTTTACCGTTACCTTAACCTTACTGTCTGTGTAGACTTTCTCTTGTTCTCCCCATGACTACACTCAGTTACCCCTAGGTTTGAATAAGCATGTGAACGTGTGTGTGCATGGTGCCCTGCAATGGACTTGTGGCCCGTCCAGGATGTATTCATGCTTTGTGCTCAGAGTTTCCTGGATATACTCTGGATCCACCACTACAAAACAGTTACTGAAGATGAATGAATGAATCACATCCTTGAATAAAGGTGCAACAGAAGGGTTTGCCTTATTGTCAAGAGATCACGAGTTCCCAACTATGTCACAGCCATCCAGGAGCCAAGAGAGCAAAACTGGCCATTTCCTCTGGGAGAGAGGGACATACTCTCTCTCCACTGTCAATCATCATAGAGAACCTAGCCAATTGTGGGTACCTGTGAGATCATGTATGTGGAAGAGGGTAAATAGCACTTTCATCTGAGTGTGTTACGCATGAGCAGCAGTCTGAAAAGATGCAGTTGGCTGGCTCTCAGATGGAGCACGTGGTAGCCTTCATCTTCCCTGGTTGGTAGCTGTTTGATGATAAGGGAGAGCTGGCTGGTGGGTGGGAGTTGGCAGGTCATCAAAATGCGGAGAAAATTAGGGAAACGATGTAAATGGACAGAAATACACCTACTCAAGGCAAAAAGATATAGCTGATTAGAGCTAATATTCTCATCAAAGCAGTGTATATGCATAGTCTGAAAATAGGAAGAACACTTTCCTTTAATCGTTAATGAGGGGGGTTGTTTGAACAAGTGGTCTCACTTGTTCAACAAATGAGACGACTATCAAAAAAAATACCACAAATGAGACCACTATCAAAAAATCTTTGACTGCTGAGAAACAAACAGTGAATAGGTAATTATATGATGATTTGGTGGGGGTAGTAATTTGACAACTCTCGGAATGGTTTGAAAAGCCAGAGTTGTATTTCAGTTAACATGAAATTCTGTCCCTCCATCCATGCTTACTCCTTTTCAGGCACGTGAGAAAACCTGGAGCCTATCCCAGGGAGCATCGGGCACAAGGCGGGGTACACCCTGGAAAGGGTGCCAGTCCATCACAGGGCACAATCACACAAACACTGCCACACCCTTTCATACACTATGGACACTTTAGATTTACCGATCAGCCAACCATGCATGTGTTTGGACTGGGGGAGGAAACCGGAGTACCCGGAAGAAACCCCCGCAGCACGGGGAGAACATGCAGACTCTGCACACACAAAGCCGCGGGCGTCGAGCCCCGACCCTGGCGGTGTGAGGCAAACATGCTAACCACTAAGTCACCGTGCGCCCTCTCCACTAGAAGTATTTTACAAAACATCAGTAGATAAATTCTCTGCCTATGAAAACTAAGACTTTTGTCCCAGACGAAAGGCTATTATACATGCATATAATCTTATTGATTGACAGGTGTTAAGCAAAGAGGAAAAGGATGGAGGAGGAGGAGAAGAAGAAGAAGAAGAAGAAGAAGAAGGTAAAGACCCCTTAACTTCAGCTGGACTGGAGAATAAACCTGAAAAAGAACAAGGTAACAGACAGTCAGATTGAATTCATGACTTCAAGTGGTCTAATAATCATTAACTGATCATGAATTCCCTTTACGAACTAGAAGAAGTGGCATCGCTGGCCAATAAAAAACATGCACTCTCTGACTCTCTGACCACCACATCTTCTCAAATACATCCAAACACAGACCCTAGACCTGAAAGTCCTTTAGGAAGTGGTGAGTGAAACATTCGTCTCAGTCACTGAATTGTTGTTTTTTTTTTTAACTTTGTTTTTCATGACTTCTATTTACTTCTCTTCTCTGTCATTAAAGAAGACCCTGGAGTCTCTGGATATTTTGGATATTCAGTATCACCGGATGTGATGTCATCATTATCCAGTCAGCATGTGACATCTGTGTCCATGACTACAAGACAGCGTCCACTGACCGCTACAAGCAGAGCAAGAGATCTGGCAGTTCAGAAGTCCAAGACTACAGGTAACATCAACACACTGTCTCCTGAGCTCAGCCATGCACAGCTTCAACTTACTCAAACTCAATCCCAGGTTTCATGATACTACAGACATTACTATTTATCCAAATTGCAACTGATATACCAAGAAGATTCTCTGTCCTAAAAACTGACAAGTTGCCTAACACTTTAGAAAATGTCCTATTTCTTTTTCATTGACAGAGACCCAGGAAATGAAGTCATCAAACAATAGCCAAACCATGTCAATGGAAACAACCCAGAAATTTGGAGTTGCTGAAGGTTTTTCATTAAGCCCTACATCTCCAAGGCCTTGGAGGATACAACGTAACCCACCCTCCATTCTTACCAAACTCATACCACCACCGCCTCAGTTTAGCCATTCAGCTATTGAAATCTCCACGCCAGAGCCAAACACAGAATCCCAGCATGGATCTGGTAGGTGAAACCACACCAATCATAGTTCTTGACACTATCAATTGTTTCCCTACCGGCAGACTGAGCGTTCTTCTGATGATTCATATTTTTTTATATATTGTTTTCTTCCTTCTTTTCAAACAACAGAGAAGGGTCATGAAGTTATGACACCAGACATCCATAACTCCACAACTCGTGAGTTTAATCAGTCTGAAAAAGTCTTACCAAAGACAGTTGCAGAAAAGTCTTCCTTTCAGAATGGTGAGTGCAATATCTACGTTCATCTTTCTACTTTTCTCCTCTGCTGTCCCAACATTGTCCCCACATCTCATCCTGTTAACCTTCCACTGAATCAGATATTACTTTGGAGACACAGGAATTGTCGTCGATGATCAGCAATCTGGAAGCCACAGGAAAACCAAATCTAATGCCCAATGCAGACACCAGCCTAACAACTCCCAAAACCGTGCAATTAACCAATCAAAATGCTGATCTGCCTTTCAGCAAATCAGTTTCAGATGTAGCTACATCTGCAAAGAACCTTCATGTGGCTATATCAAATAATATCAGTGCCACAAGAAAATTCTCAGAATCTACTTTTAGAACTGGTAAGTTTTGTGGTGGACATAAATGTACACACACACACACACACACACATATATATATGTGTGTGTGTGTATATATGTATATATGTGTATATGTATAGGCTCCAGGTTCCCCGTGACCCTGAAAAGGAGTAAGCGGTTGAAGATGGATGGATGGATGGATGTATGTGTATATATGTATGTGTATATATGTGTGTGTGTGTATATATGTATATATATATATATATATATATATATATATATATATATATATATATATGTGTGTGTACGTGTATATATGTGTGTGTACGTGTATATATGTGTGTGTATGTATATATGTGTATATGTGTATATATATATGTGTGTGTGTGTATATTATATATGTGTGTGTGTGTATATATGTACATATATGTGTGTGTATATATATGTATGTGTGTGTGTGTGTGTGTGTGTGTATATATATATATATATATATATATATATATATATATATAGAGAGAGAGAGAGAGAGAGAAAGATGTACCACTGTTTACAAGATTCTCAAACCACAATTACTTTATAATCCTTCTCTCGTTGTCAGAACGCTTACTGTCATCACAAGTTCTTCGGTCAACGGTCAATGTTCAATCAAGTTTGGGATCCATGACAGAACCCCAGCAACCAGTCAGCATTATGAACATACCTCTGAGCCCTAAATCTCTCAGAACAACCGACCCAATTCCCGCTCCATTTAAACTACCATGTACACCCGAGGCAACTGAATCACCATTTAAAGCTTCAACAGTTGGCAAAGCTTCAGAATCCAGTGCATCTTTATACAACCACCATGCAGCCCCATTCTCGCAGGCATCTCCAATATCTGCTTGTTCTACAGGACATTTACAGCCCTCCGTCAGAGATGGTGAATAACATACTTTTCTTTCTTTCCTTCCTTCTTAGCACTCATTAGCTTTCAATATTTGCTTTCTGTTTCTTCATCTAGATCATTCTCCAGCAACCAGTTCAATTCAACATGCAGATCCACTTACTACACCAACACCAAACCAACCTACGAGTGGTTCAACTGTTCCTGTGAGCCCCAAACCTCTGAGGTCATCCAACCAAAGACCTTCACCATCCAAGTCTCCATCTACACCAATTCTGGCAATCAGATCACACCACAGAATTGGTAAGAATGATATCATCACTCTATCATAGTTTTCATCAGAATATTAGTCACTCCGAAACATAGTTCAAGTTCTACCACAGCTTTGTTGAATGTTAAAGTGGAGTTTGAACTTTATGGTTTCTCTATAACATGAAGAAGCTGCATTTTTTATTCTTTAGTCTTATTAGGCATGCCTGTTTTATTCCTTGCTTAACGTCAGAGCTATTTTTCCCCCATAGTCCACACAGAAAAAATGTCATCAACCAGCGGCCTTTATGAGAAACAAGCAACTGTGATTGAATCTCATGAACCTGTCCAATCTGCAACATCCAATTTAAATGTTCACATGCGCTCCGAATCTAAGGCTAAACTAACCAGGTTTAACCTAGATGAGCGTTCTTCCACCAAACGGAACCCCACACCATCTCCTACTACAATGAAGAAACCGGTGTTAGCTGTACCATCACCAGTGTCTGGTGAGATGTTATAATAATGTACACAGGAAACTGTAAAATGATACCCATACAGATTATATACTGTAAGTTTATTATTTTTCCTGCCCTTTCTGCTTTAATTTGTCCAATCATTTTGTCCAATCAGATGCTCTTTCAGTCCAACAGGAAATGAGGTCAACAGAGGACAGTTTCTCCCATCCTCAGCTGTCCATTGGTTCTCTAAGCAGACGTGCAGATTCGCCATCTGGAAGTGGTAAATCAGATCAATGTCTGTTACTTCAACTGCTAGTATTTAAAATAGGCAGATTCCTAGTTTGCCTAGATCATGACTTTCAGTTCTTTTCTTTAATACCTTTTACTCACAATACCATGGCTTCTACTCACTAATCCAAACATTGATTTCACCGAAAGCTTATTTTTGTTCTTCACTCAGAGTACTCTGGCTACTCATCAGTGTATTCATCCGTGTCTCAGGAAGTGAGGTCATCAGTAAACGGTCAACATGTGACTCCTGCCCAGCCGATTGCAAGCTCTATAACTTGCATGAGCCCTAGACGTCAAAGAAGACCAGCCAATCACAACACAGAGACGTTGTTTACGTTATCACAGATGGGTATTGATTCGCTATATCATCAGCTGTATCTCATCTGCATACTCTAGATTAGAATAGATATTTTTTTAGCATACTTTCTCCAAATTTATGAAAGTAGAGGTAACATGACGAGATGTCAATCAAATATTCCAGGAAACATGTGCACCACGTCAATGTTTCATTGGAATATCTGGAAAATGCATCTTCTCCTCATCAACACAGTATTTTGCATATCTCATATATTTTAAATGATATAGGATTGAATCTTTTCCTAGAGCCTTAAATTTGTCCTTTTTATCTAATCAGAGGCCTCTACAGAATCACGTGAAGGGAAGTCACGTAGTATGTCCCGTGTCTTCTCACAGCCTCAGCTCTCCATAAGTTCTCTAGCTAGACGAGCAGAATCACCTACTGATAGTGGTGAGTTCTGTATTTTTCTCTTTTTACATAAATAAGATCCCAGATCCATCCTCATTTTCTTTGTTTCTCCCTTTTTCTGGTCAGAGTATTCTGGATACTCCTCAGTTTATTCCTCGGTGTCACAGGAAGTGCAATCAGTTGTAGATGCATCCACAACCTCTGCAATGCCTCGAGCACCTGTCACTTCTATGATTCGTATGAGCCCTAAGCCTGTCAGGAGATCGGCCAATCCCAGCTTTTCTCTCCCTAACCCTTCCCCTCCACTAAAGTCAAAAGTGTTTGGCCAATCAACATTGAGTACTAAATCATATCCCCCAATGACTGAGCTTTCTACTACGTCTGGTGAGTAACACACATGTGCAGTGTTTCTGTTTCTATGTATTTCAGTATTGTTTATGTCTGGCCCTTCTTTTCCACCTAATGAAGGCAAACATTGTTTCAACAAATTCCCTTCAGAGACTCCATTCTTATTTGTTGATTGACACTAATGATTACACAACATAAAAAAAATAGATGCGATGATGGAGCACATGTTATTGTCACTCAGCCTTGTTTTTTAGTATTTACATACGATCTGCATTCTTACACATTATTTCATCTAATTAGGGATGTCCCAGGATGTGAAGTCATCTCTCAGCAGTCAATATCCAGCCATCTCATCACCACAGCTGTCTGGTACACGCCATAACCAAATCCCACGAAGCCCCAAGTCCATCAGCAGGTCTAGCAGCATTTCACAGCATAACACTACACCACATTTTAACCCATTATTTTTCAGCCAATCAGCATCTGACTCAACAGTTTCGAAACCATCAACCATCATGGACCCTCCCATCAGACCTGGTGCGTTATGAGTAGTGCAATATTTAATGTTTATAAATTGTTTAAATCCTCAATCCAACCCTCTGTTGTCTTTGACTGATATTATCGTTTAATCCTAGTGTCAGCAGTCAAGCCGTGGACCTCGAGACAGAAGATAAATACAAGTCCTCCTGGTTATCCAGGTTAAAAAATAATCCTGTTTACTGAAGCACCTGAATTGTCTCAAAGTGTGAATTCTGTATCCTGTGATGCTTTTTTTTTCCTCAGACAAGACTTCCAGCACGTTTTCTAAGCCAGCTCATTTCTCTGATTCCAAACCAGTCAATGACAAGTAAGGATGCATTTGTTAAACACTGAGGTGTAGATCTAATGTGGCATAAATCTCACTCATTACCTGTTTTTATTTTGTCTGCAGCTTCATCAAGAAATCTGACAGTGTGAATGGTAAAGAGAGTTTGGCAGGATCACAGACACTGCAGAGAAACTTCCAGAGCAAGCAGGCCTTGTTTCAGGGAATGAATTCTGAACCTAGCAGGTTTCTAAATACACCAACGTTGATGCTTTGATATTTAACCTATACACTGCATAAGAAACTACCGGAGTGCATACCTTATGGAAAATTCACCTACATTTCATGCTTGATCACAATGTTTTAACATAAGAAGCCGCAGTTTACAAAGGAACAGGAAATGAGGAAGGGGGCAAACACTTTTTCACGCCACTGTATATGTGTGTGTGTGTATACTGTGTGTATATGTG
>JAFFST010053270.1:402789-415029 GCA_022414735.1 Noturus placidus
TTTATGGATATCTTTGAGAAATGGCTTTCTTTGCACTCTTCCATAAAGGCCAGATTTGTGCAGTATACGACTGATTGTTGTCACTGAAAGTAAAGGGGCCGAATAATTTTGCACGCCCAATTTTTCAGTTTTTTATTTGTTGAAAAAGTTTGAAATATTCAATAAATGTCGTTCCACTTCATGATTGTGTCCCACCTGTTGGTGATTCTTCACAAAAAATTACAGTTTTATATCTTTATGTTTGAGGCCTGAAACGTGGCAAAAGGTCGAACAGTTCAAGGGGGCCGAATACTTTCGCAAGGCACTGTAGGTCCAGCCTTAGTTTTGATAAAGGTTGTGTGTATTTGTTCCAGTTGTTCCTGCACAGTGTGTTTGGGTACAGAGGCATCGTCCTGTTCCCCTGGCACGCTCGACTTTACGACCGTGACGTCGCCCCTCCAGTATCTGACAGGTGAACATTTTTTCTGATCAGTTCTGAGCAAAATGTCTCACACACAGCCTGTACTTGTTGTATTTGTTCTTTGAGGAAAATGTCTCCTGAGTATGACTTTATGAACGTTGCATTCAGATTTATAAGTTTATATTAAAATTAGGAGGGCAAATGCAAAATCTGATTAATACCCACCCCCCTTTTTTATTTTTGTCTCTGTTGAAACCTAAAATGACCAGCATGGCAATAGGACCATTGGGTTCGTTCCCTATAATCATGAATGTTCAAGCTGACATCATGCGCTCAAATCATGAAGCTCAAACATTAGCTGTGGTTTGAGAACAAATGTCATTTTCAATTTGTGTACCCAATATTACCTGAAAGAGATTGTGTTGTTTTCCTACAGTAAGCCAGAGACTCCAGAAGCCCATGGGTCAAAGGAGGTGAAGGGAAAAACACACACCTATTATCAAGTCCTCATTGACACCAGGGACTGTCCACACATAGTAAGTACACACATCATGTACATATGTCTCCTTTGTTTAACACCTGACTCAGATCATCAGCTCATTAGGAGAGAGATTCAGCTGAGTGTGTCAGATATGAGAGACCTACAACATGTGCAGTGCTGTGAGTCCCCAGGACCAGGACTGAAAACCACTGCATTAGTCCATTCCATTACAGTCAAGCATTTAGGGTTTCAGTCATATTGATGTCCGGAGGAATATTCACTTCTACGTGAATACTCTGTAGGTCAGTTAAGCTAATGGTGATTTTAATGAAATGTGTTTCTGTTGACAGTCACAGAGATCACAGACAGAAGCCGTCACATTTCTAGCCAATCATGACGACAGCAGGGCTCTGTATGCTATTCCAGGTGAGCATGGAATTACTTTTACCACCCTGAAGATTACTTTCCATTTATTTTCCAATAACAGCATTCCCTCACATCTGTTTTACTTTCTATGTTTATAGTTACATTTAATGTTGCGCAACACTTGCTGTTCACTTAAGTAACAGCAGCTATAAACAGTCGTTCCCTCAGTAAGACAGCTTGTTGTGTTACCAATAACTTTCCCATGTCGGAAAACTGTTACAAAGCACCGACACCGGAGCCTCCTTCCATACATGTTAAATAAATGTATCCTTACAGAACGATTCACCCTTTCAGTGATTTTGAAGACCTTTCTCTTCCGCCTATTCTAATCTTCTAATGCATTTATCATTAGGCTTAGATCATGTGGAGCGTCTGCCATACAAGTCTCTGTGAGTGACTTATATAAACAATATTTGTTTATTAAAGTTACTATAGAAACAATCATATTAGACTGAGCGCATTTACATTTGAATTACAGCCAGCACCTTCTGACCCATCAGATTCAAGAATTCAACAGTAGTATAATATTGTAAACATTGTGTAGTACATACAGTAGGATTGCTGCGATAGTCGGTGTTACACGGTGTTCGGCCGCACACTGATTACATCACTTGCCCACCGCGGCACTGCCTTGGTGCTTTTTGAGATTAATAGAAATAATTTAGTTCTGTTAGAGAACGGACGCTACAATAAAAAACCGAATGTGTCTGCTCAATTCAGCATGAGCCGAACGAGTCACAGCACCGATCAGATGTCATTTATCATGCGACGAGAGTGAGGCGAGCTGACTGA
The DNA here is from genome assembly GCA_022414735.1 of Noturus placidus. Taxonomy (NCBI): domain Eukaryota; kingdom Metazoa; phylum Chordata; class Actinopteri; order Siluriformes; family Ictaluridae; genus Noturus; species Noturus placidus. The sequence continues at coordinate 404,889 of JAFFST010053270.1, forward strand.
CACGACGATGGCGGAAATTTGGTTTAGAAAGTTCTACGTTTAATATAAGCGAGTTTGTCATTGTACTGTGTTGTTGTTTTTCATTAAGAATAATTATATGAACCCACCGTTCAGGCCATGCTGTGAGCTCCATGTCTTTGTGATTAGCCTGTGTGATATCCATTTGTATCCCTTTGTCTAGGTCTAGACTATGTGAGCCATGAGGATATTCTGCCCTATAATTCTACAGATCAGGTGCCCATTCAGCACGAGCTGTTTGAGCGGTTCCTCATGTTCAACCCGTCTAAAGGTATCCACCATATCATTACAGTTCAAAATCATTTTCATTGTCTAGTTTGAGAATCTTGTTTAGTCCCTGAAAGCTCTTTGAACTTGTTCAATTACAGTCAGTTACTATTTAAGCAAGGGATTTCTTAAGAATTAGTTTACAGGAACGTAGTCATTTAGGACGTTTGCTAAATTTGTCATATCCTTATAGCAAGTCGTTGTAATGTCACGTGAAGTCTATGGCTATGAATACACCCAGATTTTTTTCTAATATCTATTCTTCTATATATTCTATTATCTATTAAATATCGTTTTATATTGTGGATATACAGAACTATGCAAAAGTTAAATTCAAATAAATGCTGTAGATGTCTTCAAAAATAATGAAATGTTTCTACATAAAAACTAAAGAGCAGTAAACAGTAATGAATGAAATAAAGTCAATATTTGGTGTGACAAATCCTAAAAAAATAAATCTGTACTCCCTGGTACACTTTGCAGTTTTATAAGGAAATGAGCTGTAAGTTTTATTGAGCATCTTGCAGAACCAGCCACAATTCTTCTGGAGACTTTGTCACACTTGCTTCTTATTTTTGCAGCAAAACCCAGCAGCATTCATTGTGTTGTTTTTTTTTTTGGTCTGAAAAGTGGTCTTTTATGTAATCTGCTGCTTTCTTTACTGACATACGAACATTTAATTTTGTGCCGGAAAACTAATGCTTGGAAATTGAAAATGTTTTTGTACTGACTCGATAATGTAGAAGTCATAAAATAAAAAAATCTATAACAATGTTTGTACTAAAACAAAATAGGACGCCTAAGGGGGCTTTCACACTGGTAGATAATCTGAAACAGAGCATGGTTGGCATGAACAATTGGTAATGTGAAAGCGGTCATGAGGAAGTGAAATGAGGAAGGGGCATGGCAGTAACAAACCCCAGACTACCTGTAGGACGTGATCTGATTTCGGTCGCACCGGAACTGAGCCTCGATTCCCATGAATGTGAACTCATAATCGGGTCCGCACTTGTTCAGGAAGTGAAATAACTTGCGCATGTGTTTTAGCCGATGACGATATCATTCGTTTCCACAACACACCTGAGTGGCACAGAAGTTTGTGGGATACAGAGGAGGTCCACTGCTATGCATAATTGCACTACAATAATATTTAAAAAAAGATTAAACATGGTGAGTCGTGTTGTGTTCTCCATGCAAGTTTGTGGTGATGTAAGATGAGTGCAAATGCACCTGGGTTCGATAGAATCAAGTGAGTCTGAAACCAGACCAACAATGTGGGGGGCGTCGGGGAACAATCGCACTTGGATTTGGACCGCAGTAAACATGCTATTGTGAAAACCACAGTACTGTATCATCTCTAACATTTGTCTAGATGTGTAATAATTAACCAAATTTTATCCACCAGAGAGGAGATTTTTCTGAAAACCAAGCTCTTTGTGTTTTGTCTAACTTCCCCCTGCGTTTTTGGTTTTTTGTTCTGTCAGTGCCTCCATTTGTAGCGAGAGACACACTGTGTGCGTGGCAGGAAAAGAACCATCCGTGGCTGGAGTTGTCCGATGTCCACCGAGAGACTACAGAGAATATCCGAGTGACCGTCATCCCTTTCTACATGGGCATGAGGGTAAGACTGCGTTCACTAAAAATATACTTTATAAATGTTTATGAAAAGTGTATAGTTTAGCTGTCATAACTGATTTGGCTTGTTGGTGAAAGTGTTAAAGTGCTGCACCTATTATGGTTTTTCAAATATTATCTTTCATGTTTGTAAACAGTCTGCAAAATTTCAAAAATCAAAGCGCACGACAAACTGAGTTATTGTCTCCCAAATTGAAGTAATTGATTCTGAACAGCTGAAACGAGTTGTTCTGCTAAATGAATAAATGTAAATGCTAAATGAATGTTCTGCTAAATGAATAAATGTAAATGAAAGGAGTTGTTATTGATTCCAGACTTAATTCCTGTATTAACCTTCGATGGTTTGTAACAAAAACCCCGCCTCTGGTCTTCATTGGCTGCTCGCTGACCAACTGACGTGAAACTCGTTATGGTAGTGGGCGTTTCCTTTTCGACACACGCTGACAGCGATAGACCTGTCACAACAGACTGGGACATCTGACCAATCAGATCAGAGTATACTCCCTGAAAGGAGGAGTTTCGAATGAATCCTCTAGAACGAATCATTTAACGAGTCGTTTTTGACACAGGGGGAAAACAATTTAATGCTGCAGTTTAAATTATGAGCACATTAAAGTGTTTTCCGACCTCAGATGCATGTAAATCTATTGCATGAGACCATTTAAAACAAAATAATGCAATTTTCAAAACCATAATAGGTGCACTTTAAAGCAACACACAGCAGGCCACAGGAGTTTCATCAGCAACATGTGATCTCATCTTTGTGTTACTGTATCTTTTTAGCAAGATCAGTTTATGCTTATGAGGAAAAGTTAAGGAAGAGTAAAAGTTTTTAATTTCTTGCTATTGCTAAAGCTTTTTTTTATTTTTGAATCCGACAGGAAGCACAGAATTCACATGTTTACTGGGTAAGTTAAAAGCTGTGTTTATATAAGTTATTCTACACCAAATTCACCAAACTTCTAAGATCTCGGGTATTTCTATGTTTTGCATTTGTGGTTATTAATGCCATACGCGTGTGCTTTGTGAACCAGTGGCGTTACTGCATCCGTCTAGAGAACATGGGCAGCGAGGTGGTGCAGCTGAGAGAACGACACTGGAGGATCTTCAGCCTGTCAGGAACGCTGGAGACGGTCAGAGGCCGAGGAGTGGTGGGCCGGGTGAGTATCTGAAATGAAAGACTTAAAACTTTTCTTCAAATGGCAAAAATCCATGTCACTGGGAGCTCACGACATCGAATGCTGAGGATGTCACCATCAGTGACTGGAAGCCAAGGGAGACGCAGGGACACTAGCTAATCATGGGTGGCTGTGACAAAGTATGCCACTTTGCGATGCAGCATGTGCAGCAGTTAGAAAAGATGCATTTGCCCAGCTTTATGTGTTTGGAAGGAAAAACGTTAGCCTTCGCCCTCGTCAGCTGATAGCTGGGTATCTGTCATAAGTTCTGAGCCAAGACCAAATTAGGAAGGAAAGGGACAAAAAGAACTTATACCCCCCGACAAAAAGAACTACTGAAGTGTATAATTACACATTAGGGACAATGTATCACTGTTTAACAGAGAAAAATCTTTTTTTCTTCCATCATAAGCCTTGTGTAGCACAAAGTCCAGAGAAGAGGTAATATGTTGCTTTGCGTATCACGTGTCAGACAAAGGATGTAGAAAGATGTGTGCAATCTCTGAAATGTATGCAAGTGCAGGATCAAACTTGCAGTTTATTTAAAAATATTTGCCTCCTGTGCTGATCTGTTGCTTGAGGATTTGAAGTTGACAGTATGGGGCACAGGAAGAGAAGCAACAGATTTAACAAAGCGAGGCAAGTGAAGGAAGAGTGCAACTTTATGGTAACACCAGTCCATCACACTGATCATCTGGTCATCTGCCATGTAGTTACAAACATGCTTGAGAAAGCTCATTGTGTTGCAGTGTTCACAAGTCTGTCTGTAAACCATCAACCATTTCTAATTGACATAAAATGGCTTAATGTTGCATTGCAAATAAGGGCTAAAGAATCAGAAAATGTAAAAAAAAAAATTTTAAACAAAATTGAAATTGTATTATTTGGGATTAATAATGACTTGAGGTGTCATGGCTATCTCTAAGCAACGTTCAGAGGTCAATAATACAGAGAAAAAATGAATTGCAGTGATTTGCCATTTTACAGATCACCTCCTTTTACCCAGTAACTTTTCCCCTAGTAGGATCACAGCAATACACACACTGAGCTGCCTCCGTGCGCTGCCAGGTTATTATATAAGGCTCACTCAGAGAATAAAAATTTTTGTCGGGTGATCATGTACAGACCCGCCATCTGTTGCTGGTGTTTATATTACTTTCATTCTTGATTAAACATTACATCGTTAGAAAGTGGGGAGTTTTGTTCTGCTGCAAATAATATATATTAATCAAGTACATAATTTAATGTGTGTGTGTGTGTGTGTGTGTGTGTGTGTGCGTGTGTGAGATAGGAGCCTGTATTGTCCAAAGAGCAGCCAGCGTTCCAGTACAGCAGTCACGTCTCACTACAGGCCCCCAGCGGACACATGTGGTGAGTGTTACATTCACATGCAAAATGTCAAGTCATCCAGATGGACTTTAGAATGCATGATGAGGAAAATTAGTATAAATATAGTCATGTGAAAAAATAAGTACACCCCATGGAAATGGTTGGGTTTTTTTTGACATATTTGGACAGCAAAAAATATGATCATCTTTGAAATAGTGCCTATTAACAAGCTAGTATTTCCCCTTTTAGGGGAAATAACTTCTTGTAGGAGTTTTGCATAATTGTTCACCAGGCTTGCTGGAATTTTTGACCACTCTTCCGTGCAATATTCTTTCAGTTGCAAGATCTTTGAGGGTTTTCTGGCATGTACTTTCTGTTTCAAATCCCCCACAACATTTCAATGGAATTCAAATCCGGGCTTTGGCTAGACCGGTCTTCTTTTTGAGCCATTCCTTGATGGATTTGCTCATGTGCTTAGGATCATTATTCTGTTGAAAGGTCCACTTTGAACTTCAACTTTCAGACAGATGGCCTCAAATTATCTTCAAGCACTCTTTGATATGATGCAGAGTTCATAGTTGAATCAATGAATGCAAGCTGTCCAGACCCTGAAGCAGCAAAGCAACCCCAAACCATAACATCTCCACCACTGTGCTTCACAGTTGGTATGAGGTGCTTCTCCTGAAAAGCTCTCTTTGGTCCGTGCCAGACATGTCTGCTGTTACTGTGGCCAAACTACTCTATCTTTGATTCGTCCCTCCAGAGCACATTATTCCAAAAGACCTGGTCTGTGCTTATATGCTCATTGGCAAACTCGGTATTGGCAAATTGTGTGGGTGTATAAATGAGTGTGCGTGTGTGTATCGGGACAATGGTTTTGTGGCCCAGACCAGAGATGCTGCAGCTAGAACAAGGTGGACTATAGAGAGACCGGATGGCCGGCCCTGCATGAATTTGAATTACTGCCCTAGCCTCTCAATCGGATATTTGGTGTATTTAATGTTTAGATCTCTTTTGAATGGACGTGTGTTGTACGTATTTTAAACCAGTTGTTGTTGAAGGGCAGTCTTTTTGACTAATGTGCATCTCCATCAGGTCATGGTTTGCTACCGAATGTGTATCTGCTGATCATGTTTATAATCGAGTGGCCGAGCCACTGGGGGACGAGGCGCTGGGTCTCTGACTGTGCGTCCTCTTGTGTCTTTGCCCCCTCTAGGGGCTCCTACCGGTTCGAGAGGCCCAACGGCACATTCTTCGATGTGCGCATCCCTCCCTTCTCTCTCGAAAGCAAGAAGGACGATATGCCCAACAGCTTCCTGCCTGGCCCCTTCTCCTCGCTGGCTTAAGAGCTCAGAGCCCAGAGCCTTGCCCTGGTGTGCTTGTCCAAACCCCTGCCCAGCTCAGGCTGTCCTCCTGTCCTGCATCTTCAACAACACGTCCCTGTCCCACTATTTAACTGTGCTCTAACTTCAGCTCTATTTTGCCCCCGTGTGCATTAATCAATGCATTATTATTATTATTATTATTATTATTATTATTATTATTATTATTATTATTATTAATAATTTATTTGAAAGAAATATGAAAACCTTAAGCCTTTTACAAATAAACGTTTTTTTAAGACAAATGTCATAGTGTAATTTAGATTTCGAAAAACTGTTAAGACAACCTCCACCTCTCAACGAGAGCACATAGTCAATACTATACCCAAACGACTTACAGGCTCTTTTATTTTATTATTTATTTATATCCATCTTTTTAGCAGTTGAAGTTGAACAATGCTGAAGATTAGGGGTGTTACAGTGCTCTCTGCCATTGCTCCTCCCATCTCGCTTTAGCTTTCATACATGTATGGGAAGGATAAAGTTTATAAAATAACACAAACAGTATTCATACCATTAGCATATTATTCCTGTAATTAAATGATGCTAATCAGAGCTCAACTTACAACAACTTAAACAAAAAAAAGTGCACGAGTTCACACTAATTGGGCCCCATTATGCCTCGTGTCATTATTTTTTGTGAAGTATTTCTTTATGATCCATCAGTGAGTCTGTTCCTAAACTTCAGACTAGTTTTAATCTCTAGCACTCTCTCTCCTGCACTTGACTTAAAAACCTCCCAGCACTTTGCATCTTCTAGATCAGCGCTAACGAACTTTTACGTGTTGAATGTTAAACACTCAGCAGAATGTCCAGGAACAATCAGAAAAAAAAACACTTTAAACACTCTAAAACTCCCATAACCGGGAGCTTGAGGTCGTTTTTCTTTCCCACTATAACACAGCAATGCAGAATGCAAGTCTTTTGTCTAAAACTAGCATGTTCTTATGAGTCTAATACATGATTTCCTTTTAATCTATCTTAATACAGTTTTACTGGTTATCTTGAGCTGTATTTAATGTCATGCTATGAAACTAATTTGGAGTTATATTTGTGGTATAAACATAATAAGAAAAACAATTTAATCAATAACCAAGCACCCATTAACAACTCAATAACTAAGAGCCAATTAATATCACATGTAATTTTAAAAATGTACAAATGGCAAAAAAATCTATATTTTCCAGGTAGATGCTAGATAATGTAATTTTATTGTGTATAATTACTTTATTATACACAATTATAATGTACAGTATGTCGGATATCGGTGTGACTGAACGTTTTAGCCGAAATTGTGTTTTTCTGCCTATAACACGCTTTAACATCACTACTTTAAGAAACCGTGAATATATTTCCTGCTTTGATCACGTTGTTGAGTTACATGTCATAGTAAAATGAACATAAGCTTCATCAACACAGACAGAATTGACTTCTTTGTGAAAACACAGGGCCTCATTTATCGATCTGTTTGGGCGTAAATGTTTGCATAAACCAAACGCTGATTTTCTTGGTATTGCGTGTGATGTCGACGAACGCCAATCACCTGTAAATTACCAAACATGCATGACACAGCTCCCTGGCATGTAATGATCCCAAAATCATCACTATAAAAAAATTCACAGACAGCTGACAGCACAAAACTATTGATCAAGGTAAAGCCTGAAAAACACATGTGGAAATGACTTGAATCACTACTACGCCAATAAAAATCTATAATATATATTATGAATAATTAATAAAAATCGAACCCTTAATCTTCTGCTTTGCTTACGGCTCATGGATATGCGCAGACAGACCGGCCATTTCTCCCGTCATAATTGAATGATAAGTTTTATTTGTCGTCATTTTTATTATTTTTCTTTAATTAATGCCAGTAATGTAAAATGACAGGTTTTTACAAAACCTTCTTGATGGTACTCTTGGTCCCTAGCATGAGGATATGTTTTTGATGGAGACCCCAAATCACTTCTATAAGTCGTTCTGGATAAGGGCGATTTGAAGCAATTTAAACTCGACAGTATATTCCATGTATATAAAAATGCAGTAATCTGTACAGATGATCTGATTTGGAGTAGATCAAGTCGAGGTTTACATTAGTTTGTAGTCTTAATGAATAAACGTGCATACACAGGAGCATGAGTAAAATACGAACGTTTTTCTGAATTTACTGGATTTTCGTTAATACTGAATTCTATTGTGTAAACGCTCGTGCGAATAATTTATTCATAACTCCGGTCATTTTCAGCTCGATGAATGAGGCCCTTTCTGTCATTACCCAACCTTCATGACCATAGGTGAGGGTAGGAACGAAAATTGCCCGGTAGATCGAGAGTTTTGCCTTCTGGCTTAACTCTCTTTTCGTCACAACGGTACGGTAAAGCAATTGCAAACCGCAATAATGACCGAAAGAACTAGATCGCGGGTACAAGCGGCCGAAATGGGTTTTCTCAGGAGGGTGGCTGGCCTCTCCATTAGGGATAGGGTGAGAAGCTCGGCTATCCGAGAGGAACTCGGAGCAGAGCCGCTGCTCCTTTGCGTTGAAAGGAGTCAATTGAGGTGGTTCGGGCATCTGGTAAGGATGCCCCCTGGGCGCCTCCCTAGGGAGGTATTCCAGGCACATCCAACTGGGAGGAGACCTCGGGGAAGACCCAGGACTAGGTGGAAAGACTATTTCCACACTGACCTGGGAACGCCTCGGGATCCCCCAGTCAGAGCTGGTTAATGTTGCTCAGGAAAAGGAAGTTTGGGGTTCCTTGCTGGAGCTGCTACCCCCGCGACCCGATTACGGATAAGCGGTTGAGGATGGATTGATGGATGAATGAGGCCCTTACGTTTTACCCTGTTGTTTAAAACAGTAAATTCCTGTCCATGTGAATAGTTTCCGAAAATAACTTGGTCCAGATGAAAATCGGAAAAATCTAAAGATTGACATGAGAACGCCAGCCCGGTGATAGTATGTCACAGACTTGTTCAATGTCTCAAGTATAATGTTAAGATCATGTGTATTGAGAGGAAAAGAGGTGAAATGCAGTTCAAAATGGAAAAGTATAACAATAAAATAAAAGCGAAAATTAAATTGCAACAATTTTATAAAAATAAGGATTAATAGAAACAGCAGAGTATGAACACATTCATAGAAACCACAACGGCATTAACAGGCTGACACTGTGACATCAGCATTTTAAGAACCATTTCCATCTGCACGAAACCTGTGAAAAACAGTTTGTAGACGGTTCGGAGGACGTTTTTCAAACAACTGTTTTTTTGTTCTTCCCAAAATGCCATGTTTGTGTGGACGGAAAGCCAAAACTCAAAGAAGAAAACCTAAAATTTCAAAAAATCATCATACAAACAAATTATTTTATAATCAGCTGCCTGCTGTCAAAATTATTGATGAATGAAATCTGTAGATGCGATTTGCTGACTTCTCGCAGGCTGCCACATTTATCAAATTAGCATTGTGTTATTTATTCACCACCATTTTTTAAACACTGAGAATATAAATACCACTGTAAATAATTGCATTCATGTAAACCAGGGGTGTCCAATCTTATCCGGAAAGGGCCGGTGTGGGTGCAGGTTTTCATTCCAACCAAGCAGGAGCCACACCTGAATCCACCTGTTTAATCAGTTGATCTTGGCTTTCAATAGACTCAGGTCTGGCTTCTGCTTGGTTGGAATGAAAACCTGCACACACACTGGCCCTTTCTGGATAAGATTGGACACCCCTGATGTAAACGATACAGGAAATTAGCTTCAGATGGCGTGTAACCAAATCGTTACACATAAGCAATAGGAAGCACAAAGTCTGTACTGATGGATTGTTGTTTTATTTTGTATAAAGTTAACTTCAGTCAGTATATGCTGTGATACAGCAGGTGAGGTCTAGACACCAGTTAAGGCAGATAATTACATATTGAGGCTTGATCTCCATCTTCATTATCACAATTTTTTGATTGCATCATCAATTGTTTTTGTATACACATAGGAATGGGTGCAATTTACAACACCGATCCTTTGTGGTTCCTTCTGTGAAGCTTGTTGTTCATGTTACAGTGGTGTGAAAAAGTGTTTGCCCCCTTCCTCATTTCCTGTTCCTTTTTATGTTTGTCACACTTAAGTGTTTCGGAACATCAAACCAATTTAAACAATAGTCAAGGACAACACAAGTAAACACAAAATGTAATTTATAAATGAAGGTGTTTATTATTAAAGGTGAAAAAAAATCCAAACCATCATGGCCCTGTGTGAAAAAGTGATTGCCCCCCTAAACCTAATAACTGGTTGGGCCACCCTTAGCAGCAACAACTGCAACCAAGCGTTTGCGATAAC
>JAFFST010053272.1:6339-22786 GCA_022414735.1 Noturus placidus
CCTGCCAACAGATCTGTCTTTTCATCATCTATTCTATTTATTTTATTTATCTATTTATTTATGTCTATTCTTTTTTAATATATTCACATTTGTTAATGAAAATTGGTGTGTGTCCCCTCCTATTGTACACTTGGTTTGGCCCATACTCAACACAAGTTCAGTGATGTGTTTTAGCAGCTCAGTCTGTAAGAAATGGAGACAGCAGCTTTTTTTCAGACAGTAAGTAACTAGACACATAAATATCTCAGCTAATGTCAGTTCCAGTTTTTGACCATTATGGGTACGTTCACGTGCACATCCTCCCGCCGAGTTCACTGTGAACCCTCACGTTGTGACAGACTGTTATAAATGCGACTGAAAGTGAGGAAAGTTTGGCCAGGTCTAGTGCTTGGACCCCCCCAATGTCCATACCATGGTTACGCCCTTGCTGATGGGCGAACATAACCACCTGATTTTGTAAATGTGAGAAATAACATTTGCAGGAAGCTCCAACTTTCTGCTTATATCTACAGTAATAGCTAACATTTACTAAATGAGCCTACAATAATTAAGTCTATTTAATGAAAGCAATGGTCCATGTTTTATAATAAAAACAAACATCGTCAACAAGACACACAAGAATTCCTCATCAGCATTCAGCAACTCCACGTGAGACGCCATGTTTGTAAGCGTTGCTATGGTTGTTCCGACAAACTATTTCTTCTCTCAGCTACTTCCTGTTGGTTTATAGGATGATTACTCAGAGACGCTGACTTTCGTTTAAAAGAATATTACAATGGCAAGTGTGTCAAGTATTAACGCCTTCTCCGTTTGGGGAGGTGCACACGTAGTCAGTGGAGGCTCACGGTGCGGAGCCAGGTGGTAGTCCTAGCTACAGGAGGATGAAGTTGATGTTCCAGAAGCATCTGGAGTGTTCTTTTAAGAAGTATGTCCATATTCTTTTGCACTACACACGCATCGTAACATGCTAATTATTAGGATAAAACACACGGCTATGTATTGTGCCCTGCGATGGATTGGCACGCTGTCCAGGGTGTACCCCGCCTTGTGCCTGATGCTCCCTGGGATAGGCTCCAGGTTTCCCCGTGACCCTGAAAATGATAAAGTGGTATAGAAGATGGATGCACACGCCTATATTATGCATACTGACGTTGACCTACTGCTGACAGATCAGCGATGGAGGTCGAGGGGGAGGGAATTATAATTTTTTATTATTATTGTTATGCATGTGTGTATTATTCCTCTGTCTTATTATTCCTGTGTCTGTTATTATTTCAGACTTTTATCATGTATATTAATTGTTTGATACACATTTTAGCATTTTAGAAATGTTTGAAGGATTTTTACATGGCACCCCTGCGTTCAACAGACGGCACCCTGGTAGGGAAACACAGCTCTAACCCACGGAGTCTGATAAGAACAGAAACATTTGATTAATTGCTTGGATAGAATTCAAACAACAGTATCCATGTTACAACATTGTCTTTTGTTGGATTTTGGGAGTAATGTGTGTCAGTGAATAAAATACAGATTACACTAGAAGTGTTTTCTGAATTTAGCAAGAGGGAAAGGCTTTTCTGCTGGCTCCAAAGGGAAGCTATGCTTTGTTATTCCCCCTGAAAGTGGACTTCTGATCAGTCACACCTGATACCAGTTACTTTCACACACACACACACACACACACACACACACACACACACACACACACACACTCTGCCTAGTTCACAATTACTGGACTTCTGATCAGGCACACCTGATTCCAGTTACTTATACTTACACACACCTCTTTGTATAGAGCCTTTTTACTGCCTCCCCTTCACAAAGTATACGCTCAATTCCTTTATGTCTTTCACATTACCAAGCCTTTGTATTTTGTCTGATTCTTCGGGTTTTCTCTGATTTTCGTGTTCTGCTCATTCTCTGATAACCTGTTTGTTGACCGCATGACCTGTGAATGGTGATCAGAAACTACCGATCTCCTGGGATTATCACACACAACAGTCTCTGGGGTTTACATTGAGTGGTGCGAAAAACAAACAAACAAACAAAAAAAAAAAACACTGCTGTGTGTGAAAATCCTAAGAGATCAGCATTTTCTGAAATACTCAAACAAGCCCATCTGGCACCAACAACCATGCCATGGTTAACGGCACCGAGATCACATGTTTTCCTCATTCTGATGTGAACATTTACTGAAGCTCTTGACCTGCCCCTGCATGATTTGATGCATTGTGCTACTGCCACATGATTGGCCTATTTGGATTACTGCATAAATAAGCAGGTGTACACGTGTTTCTTTTAAAGTAAACAGTGAGTGTATTTAATGGGGAAGTGCACCACCATTTATTTAGCATTGTACTTTGTGTTGTGACCCAAACATACATGCAGAGAATGTATACACAGATTTGGACATATGTAAATGTTTACATAAAAATAATCTGGATCATTTTTTAGTAGAACTCTTAGAACTACTTTTAGCAGTAGCAACCGCCAAGAAATGTTTTCTGTAGCTGCGAATAGGACTTATACAGCGAGGAGGAGATTTAGACCTTTAGTTCCTCATTCAGCTTTAGGGTGAGGGCCAGTTGCATCAACAGTCCTTTTTCAGGTCAGCATCTAAAATTGGTTAAGACTGGACTTTGACTTGGTCATTATAAGACACACATTTTCTTCTTTGTAAATGATTATTTTGTACATCCTCTTGTGTTTTGGGTCATTGTCTTGTTGCATCGACTGAACATTCCATAAGATGATGGAGCACTACCCTCACCATGATGCTTTCTTCGACCATATCCTTTGAAATGTGATTGATTGGTTCACAGGGCAAGGCTCTCATCAACAAACCTTTCTTTGTTCAAGTGAAACGTGAAGAACAGCAGACTGTGTGTGTGTTTTATTGGAAAGTGACTGACTTCCTTTAGCCTCTGGACAAGTTGTTGTCCCAGAGGTTTACATGCATTTTAAAACCTTGACTATGAATATTTAAATAATATTTGTTTTCTTCACTTTATTCAAGTGATTCAAGGATAATTTCTTTTATTCAAGGAATAAACGAAGCATGTGTTTACAAGTGTATTAAGACTCTGTAACACTACAACATTAACATTGTGTTGACATATGAACCTGTTCGGCCTACAGCTATATAACCACGTTTCAACATGCATTAATTTCTGATTGGCTGTCAGAAGACAAGGATTGTAGTATTTTTAATGGTAGCATAAGAATCTGATGATTGAAACTAGAAGAGTATATTTTTTTTCTGAAGAACATGGAGAATGCTTCCACAGCTTAAGCAAGGTACTGCTGTTCCTAATCTGTTGCAAGGGTGTTGCTAGGTGATTGCTATGGTATTCATAGGCTGTTGCTAGGGAGTCTTAGGTGGTTGAGAGGATGTTGCTATATGGCTGTTATGGTATAATTTTTTTAAGGGTGCTAATAGATGGTAATACTATGGTATTACAAGTGGTAGCTAGTTGATGCTTGATGGTTGATATTGTATTCCAGGTGTTTGCTGGGGTGTAGGTTGTCTGGGCAGTCCACATTTATTGATGACTAATCTTTAAATGGAATTTGAAAGGCAGACCTTCCAATAATAAAATACTTAAATTTTATAATTTAATAAAATAATAAAATAATATAATAATAATAATAATAATAATAATAATAATAATAATAATAATAATAATAAAAACAGTGTTATACAATCACTGATACAATTTTAAAATATTCAGGATCATTATTATTTATCATTTAACACTCTTTAATTTTGCCCCATTGTGTAAAACATCCTCTTGATACAAATGCTTTGAAAACTGTGAAATAGTAAAGATAAACGAGTGGCTAAAAGCTTCATAAACAAAAGTACCACATGACTGCAGCTGAGGATAAATTTTATTATCTCATCAAACCTCTGTTTAACTGTGTCCTGAATAATCACTAAATTACACAGATAGTGGGATTTGCTGAATATTTTTAAATATCAGGTAAATAATTTATTACGTATCAATGTTCTTAAAAGTGTACACACCTTAGGGTAGCCAGACCCTATGTTTAAGATAATGGAACTATATAAAATACAATATATACTGAAGACAAAAATATATTCAAATCACTTACACTTGCAAAAAAAAGACAAAAAACAACAAGAAAGGTTTTGTGGAAGCACAATGAAATAAAACATTCATGTTGTACTCAATGGTGTTTATACAATAAGTACAAATTGAAAGTAAAACAAAGTATCACAAATGCTCAATGGTATGTTAATACTATATGTATGGATTTCTGAGAGACCATGTTGGAGCCTGGGCTCACCAGGTGGGCTGGCCAATTAGTAGTGTAGTGTAAAGATACTCCTGAGAGACTGTACCTCCTTCAAACCAGAATGGTTTAGCATGGAGACTAATAGAGTTTCATATCATGTGCTTGTGATGTCATTATTAAGAGACACATATGAGGCATACCCATTTTCAGAGAACATTTTAAACCTTGTGAGACAAAGTGAAAGTTAAATCACTGAGATGCAACAAAATGATAAATACCGACAGCACTGTGAAAATTAAGGGCCCAGGTTATTAAATTTCAGTTATATTTTAGCAAGGCCATGTTCTCCTCTCACTTCAGATTTTAAATGCATAGTGCAACAACCAGTCCTTTTCATAGCAGTCAGATGCACATTCTGCTAAATTACAGGAAAGTATTTAAAATAATGGGATGTATCAGTACCTACATATGAATTATTTTGTGTGAGTGGAGAAGAATACATATACGAATGTCACATATACAAATATACAATACCAGAAAGGGTGCGGAAGACGGGAGAGGTAAGGAACACAAACAAACAAAACCCCCACTTGGAGTTTAATCCCAAGCGCAATGCTTCATGCCGTGGATTCTGCAACCAGCCTGAACTGAATAAGGCAGGTTGGGTCCATGGATTCATGCTGTAGATGCTAAATTCTGAACCTATTAAAAAAAAAAAAAAACATCTCTAAGTCAGATTCATGTAAAGGGTTCATATAGAGTGAATCAGGCATTTGCCACTATAATCTTTCTATTATTGTATAGCCAAACGACTGTGTCTAAAGCGGAGGTCTTCAACAGGGGGTCCGCGGAGGTACTGAATGGGGGTCGCGAAAGTTTTGGTACTAGTTTGTTATAACAGTTTGGTACCAGTTTGATATAATGGAGTCCCTGGTCCATCTCGCCATACGTTTGGGGTCCTTGGCCTGGAAAACGTTGAAGACCCCTGGTCTAAAGCATTATTCTGTGACTGTGTGGAAATGTCAGAAATATCATTTGAATTTTACTCTTTATGTTTTGAATGCAATGGTTCAGCATCATGCTTCTAGATGCTCTGTTTTCACTCTAAACTACATAAAAGGGTGACTCATCCTGTAACAAATGCTTGTGACAGTTCCACTAATTCTTTGCTTTCTTTTCTTTTTCTCGCAGTGAAAAAGGATTTGGTGGAAACGGATAACAGAATGACACAATTTAAGAAAAAAGCAAAAGAGTTGCGAATCCTGGATTCCAAAACGGCCCAAAATCTGTGTAAGTGCTTGCTCTTATTTGTCATTGTCTCTGTTGTAACATAGCTAAGAACACGTAAGGTTTCTTTAATCCTGTTTATTATATTTTATTTTATTTTATTTGATAGTTTTTATAACTTGTATAGTTTTATAATTTTTTTAACGAAACAGCGGTGCGGTTCGTCTATAGGCTAACATTAGCTTTTTACTTCTGGCGAGTGTATCTAGGCTTCAGCATCTTATGAATCTTAATGAAGGAAACGTGTAAGAATCGTAAACTTTTGTTCGTTACAGAGTTTATTTTCTGCAATAATCCAAAAGACAATGGAAAAATCTTACTGACGTTTTGTTGAGGGAACTGGGGTGATGCTAACTTCTGGGGTGGCCTACACATTGGTGTCCTACAGTTGAGAAGGAGACCACCCCTCACTCTTAATGCGGAGTTAAAGTCCATCTCTACAGTGGGCAATTATTACATGTATGATGGTGAAGATGCCAACATGCATGTAGCACCAGTCCCATTCACAAAGCGCAAGATTTTCTCGAGATAAAACTATGTTGTGAGAAAACAAGATCATGAGAAAACAACAAAGAAAAGAATTAATAATGCATGGCCGCTTAGGGCTTCCCTAGCTTTGAACAAGGCTGTAATATCGTGTACTCTTTTACATGTGAAACGTATTGCATTCCATTCGTCTTGCATTCTAAAAACAATCGATTACAAATTATATAAATTGGGAGGAAGGGCCCGTCTTGTTAGCCATGACATTGTTAAATCTCCAGCTCTCAGCCCCTCACTGAACAGAGCAGACGAGAGAGAGGTGTGAGTGCAGCAGGAAAGCAAGATTTCGCACTTGCACGACAATACTGTTGACATTTGGAAATTTGCTAAGGTTTGTCCAAAAAGTTGCTAGATTTGTTGTTAGGCACTTTTTTTGTGGGGAAAAAAAAAGTCACTAAAGGGATCTGAAACGTCACTAAGTTGGCAACACTGGTCTGCACTGACGGTTAGATAAAAGTCAGACTACGTGCCTTCACTCCCCAGCAAAAAGAAAATTCAGAGGGTGAGGGAACGCAGAGTTTTTAATTTATGCACATTCTATTTGAAAAGCAATAAAATACACCCTATGATGCTCTGTCTGTGTTTTTTTTCTTGAAAACAATTTGTCCCCCCCCCCCCATGTTGATAACCATTGCACTATAGGAATTAGTCAAGCAGGCAGAGGCAGTGCGATGCTCTTGGCAGTGTACTGCTGGGAAGCCTAGGGTTCTAGTATTGATGTGGATGTTACTTTGACATGTACCACCTACTTAAACACTGTTGAAGCCCAAGTACACCCCTTCATGGCAACAGTATTCCTTAATGGCAGTGGCTTCTTTCAGCAGGGTAATGCGCCCTTCCACACTGCAAAAATTGTTCAGGAATTGTTTGATGTCTGTATCGTCTCAACGCACTGTGAAGAGGACGGTTCGAGTTTCCAAAAAATCTCCAAGGATCACAGCTGGAGAATTGCAGAAGTTACAAATTGCAAAACTACAATCCGAAGTCACCTACATCAACACAAGTTGTTTGGAAGGGTTTCAAGAAAAAAAGCCTCTACTCTCATACTTTAAACTTCAAATGGGACTGGGTTCGATGGTCAGATGAAACCAAAATAGAGCTTTTTGGCAATAAACACCAGAGGTGGCTTTGGCGCACACAGAGAGGTAGCCCACGGTTAAATATGCTTGAGGCCCTTTAATCTATCAACTCTATCAAATATCAACAGATATTAAATGAAAACCTGACTGCCTCTGCCAGAAAGCTTAAAATAGCCCATGGTTAGATATTTCAGCAGGACAGTGATCCAAAACATACCACAAAATCAAGGTCCTACCATGACCATCCCAGTCCCCTAACCTGAAAACCATAGAAAACCTATGGGGTGAACTGAAGAGGAGAGTCCACCAGCGTGGACTTTGAAATTTGAAGGCTTTTGAGAGATTCTGTATGGAGGAACGGTCTCTGATCCTTTGCCACGTATTCTCCAACCTCATCAAGCATTATAGGAGAAAACTCAGAACTGTTATCATGGCAAAAGGAGGTAGCACAAAGTATTGACTAAAAGGGTGCCAATAATTGTGCAACATATTTATTTAACAAAGATATTTTATTTTAACATAAACCTGTGTTTTGTTTGCAATTGTTTGGCTGGTCTTTTAGTACCACTTGTGAACTCTTTCTTGAAGATTTATCTACATTTCTGCATAAATATGACCTAAAACAACATCAACTGTTCACACAAGTCCTAAAAGTAGACAAAGTGAACCCAATAGGACAAACATATTATTGGCACCCTTTATTGGCACATATTATTGGGGCGGCTGTGGCTCAGTCGGTAGAGCGGGTTGTCCACTAATCGTAGGGTTGGTGGTTCGAATCCCGGCCCGGGGGATCCCATGCCGAAGTGTCCTTGGGCAAGACACTGAACCCTAAGTTGCCCCCAATGGCAAGCTAGCACCTTGCATGGCAGCTCTGCTACCATTGGTGTGTGAATGTGCACTTGTAAGCACTTGAATGTGCTCTCATTAATAAGTCGCTTGTAAATGTAAAAATGATATTTCTGTAAAGCTGCTTTGAGACAATGTACCATTGTAAAAAAGCGCTATACAGATTGATTTATTATTATTATTATTATTATTATTATTATTATTATACTTGGTTATTTATTTATTGAGGAAAATGATCCAATATTACATATCTGTGAGTGGCAAAAGTATGTCAGCCTTTGCTTTCAGTTTCTGGTGTGACCCTCTTATGCAACAATAACTGCAATGTTTGCGGTAACTGTTGATCAGTCCTGCACATCGGCTTCAAGAACTTTTATCACATTACTCAGTACAGAACAGCTTTAAGTCTGGGATGTTGGTGGGTTTCCTCACATGAACTGCTTGCGTCAGGTCCTTCCACAGCATTTCTATTGAATTAAGGTCAGGATGTTGACTTGGCTATTCGAAAACATTAACTTTATTCTTCTTCATCCAGTCTTTGGTAGAATGACTTGTGTCTATCTGCATGATCCACTTTCTTTTGAGGTTCAGTTCACACACATATGTCCTGACATTTCACCCAGGCCCAGATGCAGCAAAACAGGTCCAAACCATTATACTACCACCACCATGTTTAAGATGTTTAAGATCAGATTCTTATGCTAGAATTAAGTGTTTCCTTTCTCCAAATGTAACACTTCATTTAAACCAAAAATTCTATTTTGGTCTCATCCATCCACAAATCCACAAAAGCCTTCTGGCTTTTCCACTTGATCTTTAGCAAATTGCAGACTGGCAGCAATGTTCTTTTTGAAGAGCAGTGGCTATCTCCCCGCAATCCTGCCATGCATACCGTTGTTGTTCAGTGTTCTCCTGATGATGGATTCATGAACATTACCATTAGCCAATGTGAGAGATGCCTTTAGTTGCGTAGGAGTTACCCTGAGTTCCTTCGTGACCTCACTGACTATTACACATTTAGCTCTTGGAGCGGTCTTTGTTGGTCGACCACTCGTGGGGAGGGTAACAGTGGTCTTGAAGTTCTTCCATGTGTACACAATCTGTGGATTGGTAGAGTCCAAACACTTTTGGTTTTGTCACCTTTCCTAGCCTGGTGAGCATCAACAACTCTGAGGTCCTCAGAAATCTCCATGATACACTTCCTCAAACATTGTTTTTTTTTTTTTTTTCTTACACGAACAAGTACTTTGATAGATCCTGGTTCTTTAACTATGAACGGGCGCTCCCTCACACCTGATTTTTCTCTAAATTCATCTTCAAATTAACTGCTAATCCTAGTGGTTAACATCCTTTTGCCACTCACAGATATGTAATATTGGCTCATTTTCCTTAATAAATAAATTACTAAGTATAATATGTTTCTCATTTATTTAATTTGGTTCTCTTTGTGTACTTTTAGGACTTGTGTGAAAAAAGGGTTCACAAACTTTCAAGCATCGCTGTATTTGTACAAATTTTTGTGAGACTTTGTTATACTCCCACCATATTCCATATTGATTAGAATCTTAATGGCCCCTCAAGAACTAACATGGTGACAGTTAAGCTTCCATTTTTACTTATTTCAGAAGCTATATTTCTTGAGAACTCATTACTCTCACTCTATTTCTCACTCTGACTAATTTCCTCTGGTACAAAAGCCTTTGCTTGATATGTACTGTTTGTGTGACAGAAAGAGAAGGGCAGAAATTTATAAGCAAGGAAAGAAAGGAAAGTGAGCAAGTGTAGAATTATAAACTGTCATTTTTTAAAGGTTTATTGTAATGTGTGCTGATGGGATTATGCTGAGGAGAAACAGGATGGAGGTGATGTATGTTGTCTTTATAGCCTCTGTTGAAGCTGAAAAGTGCTTTTCACACCCTCCAGCGTCTGTCAATTCCTCAGTCACAGCTCTGTAACATAACATGCTCTTACTCACTGAAATTACTCAGTGAAGAAAATGCAGATATATTCACTTTTGAATCGTATATAATATGTATGTGTGTGTACACATATATTTGGAGGGTTACTTTTTAGTTCAGTTTGGATGTATATCTTTTGTTTACTTTAATATTTATTAATAGTTAATATTTTAATATTTGGATATTAATTTAATTTAAAAAGCCTACAGTGCATTTTTTTGGTACAGTCAGTACTGTTTATGTTTGTTACAAAGTTCAGCAATATTTTAATTGTTTGAATAATCAGTTATTGGAAAGTACTGCCCAACTTAGTTATTGGGAAAATCCAATATCATTCGACCTGGTTTAAGCCAGTGGTTTTCAAAGTGGGGGCCTCCAGGGGGCGCCAGGGGGGCCTCAACAATCTGGTGTGAAAAATAAATTCTCACTCTCACACACACACACACACACACACACAATATCAATTCCTAATGTAATGTAAATATGTAAGATGTAATTATGAACAAAAAGGGGGATATATTCAGAAGTCTGTATTTTAAATGTGTTTTAAAGACATCTCACAAAAGGGGGGCCTCGGTCAAATGTTAATGCCATTTGGGGGGCCTGGAACAGTTGGGGAACCACTGGTTTAAACCATGAGCGCATCACAGGTGAATTATGTGGCTGAGAAAACCCTTTTGGAACACTACAGTCTGGAATGCAGTCAGATTATTCTGTGAGCAAAAGATTGCTCTGTGCTTCAAAGAATATTCCATTCTTTTGTCTTAAGAAGCTCCTGGGTTGCTTTCACTATATGTTTTGGGCCATTATGCATCTATACTGTCAGTACTATCAGTTTTGCAGCATTTAACTGAATCTGAGCAGAAAGTACAGCTCTATACACTTCAGAATTCATTCTGCTACTTCTGTCAGTAGTCACATCAATAAACAGCAGTGACCCAGTTCCAATGGCAGCCATATATACCAATGCCATAACACTCCCTCTGCCATGTTTTGATGACCTCCTTCACTTGCATCAACTCCTCTTTGGACCTCAGCTTGAGAGTTCCCATGAAAAGCTACCAAATGCAAATTCAACTCTTGGAATCAACTCCTTTAATCTCCTTAATTTGCAATGCAATACTGGGGAAACGGGCCACGTCTGGCCATGAATCTGGGTATCAGTTAATTGTTCAATTACTTTTGAGCCTGTGAAAATGGAGGTACTAGGAAAAAAATTAATCTTTGTAATTCTTAATCTGTTAATGCAGTATTTTTCTTACACCCCTTGAATTCAAGCTGAAAGTCTACACTTCAGTTAAATTGTAATTAATATCCATTGTGGTGATGTACAGTACAGAACACACCGTGACATCCATCCATCCATCCATCTTCAACCGCGGGAGCATCGGGCACAAGGCGGGGTACACCCTGGACAGGGTGCCAGTCCATCGCAGGGCACAATCACATACACACTCACACACACATTCATACACTACGGACACTTTAGACATGCCAATCAGCCTAACATGCATGTCTTTGGACTGGGGGAGGAAACCGGAGTACCCGGAGGAAACCCCCGACACACGGGGATTAAGAAAATTGTGTCACTGTCCAAATACTTATAGACTCAACTGTATATATTATTTGCTCAACAAACCAGCTTACTTGGGTATGCTTTTATGGTTGCATTTGTGGTAATACTGGATAATCACTTCAAACAAATTTGCTAATTTTCTATACTCATAAGATTTGTACCAATTTGAAACTTTATCATTTCTATGTAATGGCTATTAAAATCAGAAGTGCTTTGGCTTCTTTCATTATTACAGTACAGGTACAATGTTTCTTATTCCACCCCAGTATCCCTCAAATTGCACAAACATCCCTAGAGTGCATTCTGTGGTCATTGTGTCTGAAGGGCATTGGTGGTGGGAAATATGTTGTTAAAATCCAGCAGGCTAAAAGAAGGAGCAATAAAATGACACATTTTTGCTTTCAACAGCCATTTTCCTCGGATCGTTCCGAATGCCTTATGATGAGATCCGGGCTGTTGTCCTGGAGGTAGATGAGGAGAAGCTGAGTGAGGCGTTAATCCAGGTATGTGTGTGTGTGTGTGTGTGTGTGTAAATGTACTGTATGCATGTGCTTGGGGAGTGTGCATGTCTGTGTACTGTTGTGGTCGATAGTTTAGATACATGCAAAATCTTAATACTTGTAACAAAATAAAATGGATCATTAAAATCCCATGTTATTTATTTTTTTTTAGTTCCGTCCTGAATTAAGCTATTTCACATAACAGATGTTTACATACAGTACAGTCCACAAGACAAGATAATAGCTAAAAATTACCCCGTTCAAAAGTTTACACACCCTTGATTCTTAATACTGTGTGTCGTTACCCGGATGATCCACGACTGGTTTTTTTTGTGTTGTGAGAGTTGTTCATGAGTCCCTTGTTTGTCCTGAGCAGTTAAACTGCCCACTGTTCTTCAGAAAAATCCTCTTTGCTTTCTTTGCTTTTCCAGCATCTTCTGCATATTAGACCCCTTTCCAACAGCAGCTATATGATGTTGAGATCAATCTTTTCACACTGAGGGCAACTGAGGGACTCGTACAAAACTATTACATAAGGTGCAAGTATTCACTGATGCTCAAGAAGGTAACACGAAACATTAAGAGCCAGGAGGATGTAAACTGTTGATAAAGGTAAATTGTTATTATTTTGTCTTCTGGGAGATATGTAAATACATTATTTAACTTTTGAAGGGCAGTACTAAATATAAAACATATCTTTTAACAAAATAACAGGGTAATTTTTTATAAACTCGGCTATTATCTTGTCTTATGGACTATATATAAACCTCTGTTATGTGAAATCGCTTATTCAGGACAGTACTAAATGAAAAATAGCACGGGATCTCTATGATCCCTCTTATTTTGTTAAAAGTATTAAGATTTTGCAGATTCTGCAAGGCATATATAAACATCCGACCACAACTGTATGTTTATTTTATTTACATGGAAATCTCATAAGTGAAAAACTACCAGAAATATTTATATAGAAAAGAAAAAAAAAAACCAAACTTATAATAACCTAGTTGCACAAGTGTGCATGAGCCTGAAATAATACTTTGTTGAATCAGCTTTGGATTTTATTACACTACTGTCTTTTTGGGTAAGAGTCTATCAACGTGGTACGTCTTGACTTAATATATTATTTCCCCACTCTTTTTTGCAAAAGAGTTCTAGTTCCATGAAATTGTAAGGGCATCTCCTGTGCACAGCCTGCTTCAGGTTACCCCACAGATTTTTTTTAGTTGGATTCAGGTCTGGGCTCTGGTTAGGCCATTAAAAACACTGATATTTTGGTTAATCTATTTCTTTGTTGATTTGGATGTAAGCTTTGGGTCATCATCTTGCTAAAAGGTGAAATTCCTTAGCATCTTCAGCTAACTAGCAGACACCTGAAGGTTTTGCACTAAAAATCTGCTTGTATTTGTAGCTACTGTATATATGATTCCCTCCACCTTGATAAAAGCTCCAGTTCTGGCTAAAGAAAAGCAGCCCTAAAGCTTGATACTGCCACTACTATACTTTAATATGGGCATGGGGTTCTTTTGGTGATGTTCTTTTTTTTTTTTGCACCAAACAAACCTTTTGGAATTTTGGAATGATTATACCTGTTTTGAATTGGTCTCAACAGACCATAACGCATTTTGTCAGATGGTTTGGGGTGATTTAGCTGAGTTTAGATGTTTTTTGAGAGAGGACTTCCGTCTAGCCACCCTACCCCAAAGCCTAGACGTGAAGAATATGAGAGATTGTTGCCACATGTACAGAGTTATCAGTACTTGTCAGATATTCCTGCAACTCCTTTAATGTTGCCATAGGTCTCTTGGCAGCCTCCCTGGTAAGATTTTGTTACCTTCTTTTGTACATTTTTGAGGGACATCCTATTCTTGGTGATGTCACTCTGGTGCTTCATTTTCTCTATTTGTTGATGATGGCCTTCAGTGTTCCATGGTACATTTAATGTTTAGGAAATACCCTAAAAGGTTTTCTAAGGTTTTCTTAGCTCTTTGTGGACCATGGTTTCAGCAGTCAGATGAAACCAAGAAGATGTGAAGAAAATCCTACAGAAACAGCTGATCTTTACTAATCAGAATAATTTCATTGTATGATAATTACATATGATTGATTCATTCTGAACACAGCCACATCCCCAATTATAAAAGAGTGTGCAGACTTATACAGCCAGGCTATTGTAACTGTTTTTAAATGTTTGATTGTTTTCACTTAGTAGTTATATGTTGCAATTTCATATTAAGGGTGGAAAACCTTCTGACATGATTTATCTTAGTTTCAATTTTTTTCCATTACAAAAACCTGCCATTTTAACAGGTATGCAGACTTTATTTATTTATTTATTTATTTATTTATTTTTATCCACTGCATATATGTTGTAGTTAGCTTCAACAAAGAGGCCTTTTATCATGCCAGGCATTGGTTTATTTGACTAGCAGAGGCTTCATTTGACTGTGCTCAGACTTCTCTTCTAGCATCTCTAGAAGCTATCTAGACAAGGAAAGTTGAAATGATTCCTTTTCATACACCCAGCCTCCACTGAAAGGAATATTTCTTTTTCTTTATCATTCTTTGTGCATATACCCCCCTACACACATTTTATTTGTCTTATTAATTTTCAAACCTAAAAATGCTGACTGCTCTTACACATATTATTGTTCTATCTATACAGATCAGTGAAGGTTAGGCATGTATTGTTTTATATAATGGTGTTGGTGCTTGGAGTGACAACTGGAATGTGCCGTAGAAATGCAGCAACATAAACTTCCAACTGGGAGAAACTGAACTCTTGTTTCAACTCATCTGATTACATGCATATAGTTTTACCTGTTGGTTAAAATGTTTGAGTTGTCCTCCTATTTATTGTGGAATTAGAAAAAAAAGGGATTTAATTGTGTGCATAAGAACACTGACGACTGCTACTCTCTTTGCAGCACAGCAGGATTATTAAGGATTTTCTTTTTTTGCATGTTCTTTCTTGATTTAAAGTAGAGAAAAGTGATAGTGTCACTGGCCCTGTGGACTGAAGAGTGAGAATGGACTCTGGTTAAAATAGTGCTTCGTTGGCTTCCCTTAGTTGCTATTAATTTTTATTAGTGTGTGAGTATGTGTGTGAGACATACCTATCGGTGAATTACAAAACTACCAGAACTCCTCATGCAGCCAGAAGGTAAAGAGACTCTCATCTACAGCATACTATATGTGTTTGTGAGGGGGTCTTCTCACTTAGCCAATGTTTCAATCTGATAGAAGGGTGTTTTTTAACCATACTAATGCATACACAGACCTGTGATGAGTCCCAATTACAAAAGACCTGCAAATCAGATAACAATCTGAGTGTTCATAATAGACAGCCTCGACCTGAGAAGAGCTCTAATCAGGTAATTAACTCAAATCAATGTCAATGCAGCCATCTACCAGGAGATTTTAAAGCACTTCATGCTTCCATCTGCTGACAAGCTTTATAGAGATGCTAATTTCCTTTTCCAGCAGGACTTGGCACCTTCACACACAGTGGAAAAATTACTAGTAAATGGTTTGCTGACCATAGTATTACTGTGCTTGATTGGTCAGCCAACTTGCCTGACCTGAACCCCATAGAGAATCCAATTCCATGTTGATTCATAACCATTTAAAATTGACTGGAACTTCTTAAGTATTGCCCTGATGGTGGAAATGGGCATTTTCAATGTTTGTGGTATTTTCTTATAGTCACTTCCCATTTTGTGAAGCTTAACACCCTTTTGCCGCACATCACAGCTATATTCCTTGGTCTTCCCCATTGTTATGAATGACTAAGGGAATTTGACCTATGCGTTACCTCATATTTATACCCTTGTGAAACAGGAAGTCATGGTTGAACAATTTCCTGTTCCTAGTCACCCAGGTGTACAAATATTATTTATTGTTTTTAAATATGCTTATACATTTAAAAATATATATTTTTTTCATTCATGAGGTGCCAATAATTGTTGCACACCTATATTTATCAAAGATTTTTTTAAATAAACCTGTGTTGTGTTTGCAGTTATTTGATATCTGTGAGAGCCGAATATTTTTGTGATTTTTTTTTAACAAAAGATCAAAAGATTGAACCATTAAGACAATTTTTTCCAGAACCATCTTTGATCATATTTACCAAGGGTGTCAATATTAATGGACGACACTGACTACGTTTACATGGACAGCAATAATTTAATTATTGACCTTACCCTGTTTAAGATAATAATGTGATTAAGGTGTGTCTCAAACCGCGTACTTACCGCTACAGTGGTGTGAAAAAGTGTTTGCCCCCTTCCTCATTTCCTGTTCCTTTGCATGTTTGTCACACTTAAGTGTTTCGGAACATCAAACCAATTTAAACAATAGTCAAGGACAACACAAGTAAACACAAAATGCAATTTG
>JAFFST010053272.1:35848-46338 GCA_022414735.1 Noturus placidus
TATATATATATATATTTGCATGTATATATGTAAACACACTCAAAACTCAAAGGGGTAGAGCACAAACGAAGTCAAGAACAGACAGAAGGTCATACGCAGGAGCACGTAAAGCAATATGAGTGGCACAAAACAATGGCAATTGTCTACCCGTGGGATGGAGATTGATGAGGCTTAAGTACACGTCCAGAAATGTACAGCCAACCAATCCCAAAGCATGAGGCAGGAGCAGGCGTGTACAAGTGGTGATTGTGGTGCATTGTAGTGGACAGGGCCTAAAGGAGGAGGAGGAGACAAAAGACACCCATCCCACCACCGACATTGATACACAAATCTCACATAGTACTAACAGAAATATGACTGAGAACGTACCAACTACTATGTGCTTCTTCATTCTTCTTTGTTTCTGCCACTAACTAACATTAAGCTGAAGCTTTCCTCTAAATGTGACACTCAGGTTGATGCTTATAAGTTATTTTTTGTAACATTTGTATAATACATAGGAGGTGACAATAACAGCAGCAGATTATTGTATCCATTTTAAGACATTTCATTTTGAATACTCCTTGAGTGTGTAATGATTTTCCATTAGCAATCAAGCTGAGCTTCTGCATGCAAATCCCACCTCAAAAGAAGATATCAAAATTAATAGAACCTTTCTAGCTGACTAAAGTATGCATTGAGCTGGTAAATACTAGATTGCCATTCGCTGCCCTTCCAGCATCCCCTCAGTATTCAGTATTTTCACAGTATTTGTCCAGCCTTACTTTCCCATAATCCTGCTAGTACTGCAAAATTAGGCAGGTTTAATGAGATAGAAAGCCTCCAGAAGCCCAAGACTAAAATAAATAAATAACTCAAGTCCCATGCTCCTCTTCATTTATGCTTCTGACATTTTACAGGCACAATTAACATTTAAGGATGCAGCTGAGTCCCCTAGCAACATCTTCAGACCACATATATTCATAGGAACGATAGCAAAATTTGCCTGGCAAAATAAAATATCCAAAGGACAATGGCTACTTTCCCAAAAGCTTTCCCTCACTGATGTAATCTCCCTCAATATCAGTCTCCTTTACTCTGGTGATGAATTTATCTAGCCCAAAATTATTTGTTTTTACCAACATGGCTAAAATTGGAGTGAGGCATATGTTGAATAGTTCCTCTTGAGTTCAACTTTTTAAGGGGAATCAGTGTGCTCTATGTGGGCACTTTCTTTGCATGGTGAGGTAGTGGTAGGAGTAATAGGGAAACAGGAAGTCTTAGAGAGCCAATGTATGACATATGAGTGAACTTGGTAGACTAGAGCTGTGCGACTTCCTGTACAACTTTGGAGACTAATGATTGCGATGTGTTGTTTGTTTACAGAACCTGATCAAGAATCTCCCTGAACAGAAGGAGCTGAGCTCTCTCGCTGAGCTGAAGAGTGAGTACGAGGAGCTGTGCGAGTCAGAGCAGTTTGGCATTGTGGTATGTATTGGAGGCAGTACACAAACACAAGCAGCTGTCACCGAGACATCAGGGAGCAAACACACTTTCCTTTTCATGATGTCTTTCAGTTTTTCTAAGTTGTTTTCTTTTTCTGGACATTGGTTTTCTTTATCTCTTCTGACTCAATGCTCCTCTTTTCTGCTCAATTTTTCAATCTTGCTCCAGTGCACATTCAATCCCCCTTACCACCCTTTCTGTCTTTGTCTTGTGTTGCCTCTCTGTGACACTGACATCTCCCTCCCACTAGCTCACCCACCTCAGTCCCTTTTCATAATTTGTGGTTAAAATGAGTATTTCTGTACATAAAAAGGATTTGAAGCTGAGATGCCGACAGAGAGAGAGGACCGAGAAATTAAGAGTAGCAAGAAAACAAGTGAGATAGTATCGATCTTGAAATCTTGATTTATTTTCATTATCATAGCTTGCTGAGCATTATATCTACAGTTATGTAACTTGCTCAGTAGTTAGATAGAGAGATATGTTATGTTTCTAAAGTGTCATTTATGCAGATTCTCAAGCCACTAGGGGCAAAAAAAAAAACACTAATAATATACAGTGGTACCTCGACATATGAGTGTTTTGAGATACGAGTGCGCCCCGCGCGTCTCGCATTTTTGTCTCGAGTTGCACCGGACAAAGCGCCACTCACAACACCTGTGACACAGCCACGCGTTAGTGCACGCGCACATTCAAACCTTTGTTTGTGTGCGTGTGTGTGTGTGTGTGTGGGATTCTCACAAATATAAACAAGAAGCAACAAGCCAAACTGGTTTGATATTTTATTGCCTCAGTCAGTGTGCTTGTTTGCCTCACTGTCGAAGCATCTTTGATAAGTTGTGCTCGCATTTTGTGCTTTTTGTATATTTACAGTACTTTATCACATTTCTTTTTATAACCATGGTTCTGAAGAAAGTGAGTGGAAAGGTCAGTGCTCAGAAGAAGATGATGTCTATTGGATTAAAGCGTGAAATGATAGGAAAACATGAGCAAGGTGTGCGAGTACCTTACTCTGATGACGTGCACTGAATAGAATCAGACAGGGTTGCATAGTCCGGACAGTAGCTGCTGGTAACCAGCCTCCAGCAGGCCTCCAAATAATGATCAGTCATGGTGGAACGGTATTTGGACTTAATAATCTTCATGTGGGAAAAGGCTGAGTCACAGAAATAATAGTAGCGACTGGCTCCAGTAAAGCAAAGTCTTGAAAGAGTCTGTGAAACTCTGACTGACAGCTGTCAATCTGCTCCGTGCAGTGCAATGTACAACTGCGCACAAACCTTCCGCTGCGTCTCCAGCTCTGACACGAGGTTTTGGAAGTTCATGGTGCTGCAGCTTTGAGGACAGAGGGTGCATTTTCCGTTTAAAGGCATTAACTGAGCTGATCATACTGACCATGGTTTTGTCTTTTCCTTACAGCTCCAAATTAAGCTCATTTAACATGTTGGTCAGATTGGTTAAAATGCCAAGTCCAGCAGCCACTGATCATGATTGAGTTGGGAGTATTCTGCATGTTTAACATCAAAAAGAAACTCCCTTATCTCTGGACAGAGCTCTGGAAATCTCTGCAGGAATTTACCCCTACTAATCCCTCTCACGTCGGTGTGTAGGAGCTCAGTGTGGTCGCAGACCTCATTGCGGGCGCATCGTCCGTGGTGACTGATATTAATGTGCACAATGGGAGCTGGGTTTTGTCTTTAAAAGACTGAAAAAAGTTAACTCGGTGATTTCGCTCGCTGGCACGTTTGGTGAGAGAAAAGACGAGATCTGGTTGTCCTGTACGTCAACGCTAACATCATTTATTTATTTATTTATTTATTTGAATGGCGATCTACCCGCACTTCCTTTGCGATCGACGTATTGTGCACCCCTGCTATAGACTATCTGTCAGCTTCTTATCTCTCTCATCAACAATGTGTTTCAGCTTCCATACCCTCTATACACTGGGTGTTTTTTGTTGTTTGCACCATTCTGTGTAAACTCGAGAGATTGTTGTGTGAGAAATTCTCAGGAGATCAGCAGTTTCTGAAACGCTCAAACCAGCCCATCTGGCACCAACATGCCACAGTTAAAGTCACACTTTTTCCTCATTCTGATGTTTGATATGAACATTAGCTGAAGCTCTTGCCACATGGTTGGCTGATTGTTTAATTGCCCTTTAATGTTTTCTGTGTTATGTAAATTACGTTTTCCAATGTGCCAATCCGTTAACTACTGAGGGAGATCTAGGTGCAGATGAAGGATAAATGCATTCTTTAATGCATTATCTGACTCCAGTTTCTAAGGTTAATGTCAAGGATTTCCAACAATCAAGTTAAAATTTTAAACTGCATTTCCAAGGTAGTCTTCCTGTCAGTGAACCCCATGCTCAATGCCCGGCAACTCTCCTAGTAACACTTAAATCTGGAATTCATCTGAGGTTATTTTTTTTTAATTTATCAATTTGTATAGTGCTTTTTACAATGGACATTGTCTCAAAGCAGCTTTACAGAAATATCATTTTACATTTTCATTTACAAGCGACTTACAAATGAGAGCACACTCACACACCAATGGTAGCAGAGCTTCCATGCAAGGTGCTAGCTTGCCATTGGGGGCAACTTAGGGTTCAGTGTCTTGCCCAAGGACACTTCGCATTGGGACACTCGGGCCGGGATTCGAACCAACAACCCCACGATTAGTGGATTAGTGGACAACCCGCTCTACCGACTGAGCCACAGCTATGTGCACATTATTAAAGTCTCATTGCACACATATAAAATAGCACATTTTTAAACAATAGATTTGTTAGATCAACATTAATATAATAACAGGGAACTGACAAATTTGGATTTTATTTTTTGGACATTTGCTTGATGATTGAATTTACCCAATATGCACTCAGACACAATGTGAATATACTGTATGGGCATTATATATAGGCATATACATCTTTGAAATGTCATTTTCTTTCATTTGTAGATGAGCTCAGTGAAGCTATTGCGCCCTCGTCTGAATGGAATCCTGTTCAAGCTGACTTTCGAGGAGCAAGTAAACAACATCCGACCAGACATCATGAACGTCACCTTTGCATGTGAGGAAGTAAAGAAGAGTGAGAGCTTTAGCAAGCTCCTGGAATTGGTACTGCTTGTGGGAAACTACATGAATGCAGGCTCCAGAAATGCCCAGACTTTTGGGTTTAACATCA
The DNA here is from genome assembly GCA_022414735.1 of Noturus placidus. Taxonomy (NCBI): domain Eukaryota; kingdom Metazoa; phylum Chordata; class Actinopteri; order Siluriformes; family Ictaluridae; genus Noturus; species Noturus placidus. The sequence goes on from JAFFST010053272.1 coordinate 40,521, forward strand.
GCTTCCTCTGCAAGGTACGACGCCATAAATTAGCATTTCTGTTTTTTTTTTATACTCTCATAATTTCACACATCCTGATGAAGATCCAAAAAATCATTACAGTGGCTAGCTTCATACAAAGCTTTGAAAACGGCTTGACTTGTAGATTGTAATTCTGTATTTAGAATTTTGATTTACACCTGACCAAAAATGGGTATTTTTGAGAACACTGTATTTCTGAACAAATTTTACATGGTTTCTCTATTAAAATGGCAGCCCTGAGCTTGGAGTTCTTCTTTTGTATTATTAGCTGAGCTGATTGGTTGGCTGGAGATCATGCAGAAGCTATAAAGAGCCTGTTAACCTAGTTTCATAATTACCTTCTTACTATTATCCATAGTTGTTTCCCCCTTTTAGATTACCTTCAGTTCAGGGATTTTTTTTTCCTGTCATTTGGTTCTGGACAATTGGATTTTTTAAGTAGTGGTGATGTCAGGTCTACTAAAAAACATTTAAGAAACTAAAATGACTTGCTTGCTCAATATTTGTTATATGATTGTCTAACCCCATCCTTAATCCTATGGGCCTTATTTAGAAGTTATGGGAGAGTTACAGTCCTCTCCGAAAGTATTGGAACAGCAAGGCTAATTCATTTTTTGTGCTATAAGACATGTCTCAGATGCTGTCAATGAAATGACAAGATACCTTAGGTATTAGATACATTAGAATGTCTTACTTCTGGGGAAAAAAAGGGAAGAAGAGAAGAACATTTCATCTGGGCAGTAGGGTGTCTGAAATCAGTATTGTTACTATAAAATTTTTTACCACCCCAATTTCTGAAAAAGTTGGGACAGTATGGAAAATGCTAATAAAAATGAAGATGGGTGATTTGTAAATGTATTTTGACTTGTATTTAAACAAAATACATAAGACAAGGTATTTGATGTTTTACTTAATCAACGCCATAGTTTTTTACATTAATGCATGCAACATATTAAAAAAAAAGTTGGTACAGGGGCAATTTAGGACTAATAGCAATGTGACAAGTGGAAATAAGAAGGTGATGTGAAACAGGTGAGGCAAACATCTAATCATAGTATATAAGGAGAGTCCAAAAAAGGCCTCGTCCTTCAGGAGCAAGGATGGGTCAGGGCTCGCCAATCTGCCAACCGATACGTCAGCGAATAATCCAATACTTTGTGGATAACATTCCCCAAAGACAAATCAGTAGGATTTGGGGCAGTTCACCTTCTACAGTGCACAGTGTAATTAATAGATTCAAGGTATCTTGTCAAATCTCGGTGCGTTAAGGGCAAGCTCGATAACCACTTCTGAATGTGCATGATCTCCGATCCCTCAGACGTCACCGTCTTAAAAACTGTCATGAGTCTGTAATGGATCTCCTGACATGAGCTCGGGAATACTTTGGTAAACCTTTGTCACGCAACACCCTTCGCTGCTGCATCCACATATGTAAATTAAAGGTTTACTATGCAAAGCAGAAGCCATACAGCAACACTGTCCAGAAACACCACCAACTTCTCGGGGCTCGGTTACATCTGAGATGGACAGTAGCACAGTGGAATCATGTTTTGTGGTCCGATGAGTCAACATTTCAAAATCGTTTTTGGACAAAACAGCTGTTGTGTTCTCCGGGCCAAAGAGGAAAAGGACCGTCCAAGTTGTCATCAGCACCAGGGCCAAAATTCAGCGTCATGTTATTAGGGTGTGTCAGTGCTCATGGCATGGGTAACTTGCACATCTGAGAGAGCACCATTAATGCAGAATGATATGTACATATTTTGGAGCAACATATGCTGACATCCAGAGCTGGAAAATGCCAAACCACATTCTGCCTGTATTACAAGCACATGGTTTCATAAGCATGGCCTTGCATAGCACGGGTGCTAGCATGGCCTCACTGCAGTCCGACCTGTCTCCAATTGAGAATGTGTGGCACATTATGAAACAAAAAAAAGGCAACGAAGCTGTACAGTTTCCCAGCTGAATAAATGCATAATTGATGAATGGGGGAAAATTCCACTTGCTAAACTTAACTCTCCCTCCCTGGCGCTTCCAGCTGCTTCTTTATCTCACTCTCCCAATGATTAGCCACATCAGTGCAAGGTGTACATCCTCACAGCCTGGCCACTCCCTCCTCGTCGTCTCACTGATGTTACACAGTGGTAAACAGTCGACTGTCCCAAATTTTTTGGTGTATATTGCAGTCATCAGATTTTAAATGCGAGTATATTTTCAAAAATGAATCAAACTTGCAAAGTAAAGCATCAAATAATGTGTTTTTAATATAGTACAGGTTGAATTGAATTTTTAGATGACTTTTGTTTTGGTTTTTTGCATTTTCCCTACTGTGCCAACTTTTTCTGAATTGGGGTTGTAGATCCAGCAGACATGCCCTCGCTGTGGCAACCATATAATTCTCACAGTGCTCACACCTCATACAGCCTTTCTATTTTTCCACATTAATGTTATTTTTTTATTTTTATTTTGGGGGGCAGCTGCCCAGTTGCACTTGGATGTGCACAAATCAATATGGGAAAAAATTTCAGCACATCTGCAAACTATCTCTATTGCTGCTGCATCCTTTATCATAAGTGAAAACATGCAACAGTTAATACAGAAGTAATCACGAATGCTCCTGTGTTAACATCAAACAGTGCTGATCATTCTCAAACCAGTGCTGCAGCATCTGAAACCCAATGCTGTTTCCTAAATCTGAAAAAAAAAAATCAAGCTCAGTAGCCACTCAACCACAGGGTGGAGAAGACGTGGAACACACAAGTAGATGGACTTTATATACTATTGTCATTCCTTCTAATTTCAACAGCTATCACGGAAAGCATAGTCTTTATTTCTGTGTTGTTTTTAAAGAGGACAGCACTTCTCCCTAAATTTAAGGGAAAGAAAGAAAAAAAAATAGGCCTCTTCCTGCACAATCCTTTACCGAATTAGTTACCCACAGGTTCTAGCAGGATCAGTCTTTTATTTATTTATTTATTTATTTATTTATTTATTCTTTTTTTAATGGCAATATACATGAAGACCTTTCAGGTGAAAGAAATCTTAATTTCTTACATATTTTTCTATTGTAAGAAAATAGATACATGTATGGGAAACATTCAGTTAAATGTCCAAGCAATTTTTGGATTCATTATGGGATTCAAAATGTGTTGAAGCATGTGAACGATCTGATAAAACATCCTGCATTTCATCTCTAACACAGAGGCAAGCACACATTTACAGTGGTGCTTGAAAGTTTATGAACCCTTTAGAATTTTCTATGTATCTGCATAAATATGACCTAAAACAACATCAGATTTTCACTCAAGTCTTAAAAGTAGACAAAGAGAAGCTGGAAAAAAATGTGATACTTGATCAATTATGTATCAAGGAAATTTATCCAATATTACATATCTGTGAGTGGCAAAAGTATGTGAACGTCTATGATTAATGAGTGCGCACTCTTGTTTTATTTAAAGAACAGGGATCTATCAAAGTCTGATCTTCACAACACCTGTTTGTTGAAGTATCATGGCAATAACAAAGGATATTTCTGAGGACCTTAAAAAGAGTTGTTGAGCCATTATTAAAGAGTTTGGACTCGAGCAATCCATAGTCAGACATGCTTTCAAATGGAGGAAATTCAAAACCATTGTTACTCTCCTTGATATTGGTTGACCAACAAAGATCACTCTAAGAGCAACATGTTATGCAAGATCCTAAAGGAACCCATGTAACTTCCAAGCAACTAAAGAACCTCTCTCATGTTGGTAAATGTTAATGTTCACGAGTCCACCATCAGGAGAACACTGAACAACAATAGTGTGCATGGCAGGGTTGCAAGGAGAAAGCCACTACTCTCCAAAAAGAACATTATTGCCTGTCTACAGTTTACTAAAGATCACCTGGACAAGACAAAAGGCTAATGGAAAGAGCCCAAGGCTATTGGATGAGACCAAAATAGAACCTTTTGGTTTAAATGAGGGTTATGTTTGGAGAAAGGAGAACACTGCATTCCAGCATAAGAACCTTATCCCATCTGTGAAACACAGACTACGTTTACATGGACAGCAGTAATCTAATTATTAACCTTACTCTGAGTAGAATACTTTAGAATAATCTTTTCATGTTCCCGTTTTACATGTTATAGAACATATTACATCATCATTACGTCACTGCGCCACACCGTCCGACGTGCCTCCAGAATTTCACGTATCAACATACAGTTGGTCTTTATGTGACCGTATATATAGTTTTAGATGTTTTTATTTAAAATTTTTACGAACGCTTCAAGTGCAGTTAATTATTTGTCATGCTGTACGAGCAAATAGACGACTGCTTGAAGCCATGGCCTGCGTACTTAGCTACTATGTAGTAGCGGTGATGCATGCATTTTTGTCTACTACAGGCCTATAATAGGCAAGTACGCGGTTTCAGACACATCCATACTCTCTTGTTTGCCGTAAAACGGTTGAGCACTGCTATGTGCGATTGTGTCCTGTTGCAAAATGCGGTGAAAACTCTCACACGACGTTAATTATGTGAATAAGGTGTGTACATGTCTGTAATGCACGTCGATAATGCGACTAAAACAGGAATAGTCCACATGACTTAATTTGATTTGTGTTTATTTCGAGTATGACCTTAATAGGATAAAGGTAATAAAAATTGCTGTTTACATGCTAGTTTCTTAATCAGGGTATTGCCTTAATCAGGTTAATATTGGATTATTGTTGTCCATGTAAACGTACTGATAGTGGTGGTAATATCATGGTTTGGGCCTGTTTTCTGCATCTGGGCCAGGACAGCTTGACATCATTGATGGAACAATAAATTATACTAGCAAATTCTAAATGAAAACTTCAGGGCATCTGGGTCATACAGGACCTATTCTTCTTAAAGAAGAATAAAGTTAATGTTTGGGAATGGCCAAGTCAAAGTTCGAAGCTTTATCCAATATAAATGTTGTGGAAGGACCTGAAGCAAGCAGTTCAAAAGATTAAACCCACCAATCCACCAGAGTTGAAGCGGTTCTGTACTGAGGAATGGGTTAAAATTCCTCCAAGCCGATGTGTATTTCTGTACAAGGGGTTCACATACTTTTTCCACTTGCATATATGTAATATTGGATAATTATCCTCAATAAATAAATGGCGAATTGTAATATTTTTCTCTCATTTCTTTAATTTCGTTCTTTTTATCTATTTTTAAATCTGATGAAGCTTTAGGTCATATTTATGCAGAAATATAGAAAATTATATTCTCTAAATTTTCAAACACCACTGAATGTATGAACCTCATAAGCATAGGGTCCAACATCTCCAATAATATGGTTTTTAAAGGGTGTAATGAATAATGAAAATATATTTCCTTTTTCAGAATCCTCCCTGGATTTTTTTTTTTTTTTTTTTTATCTGAACTTAGTTATTTTTGGGCCAATTCATCCACTGACTGGCTAGAAGTCTGAATCAGGTTTTGAGAGAGGAAAAGGTTTTACACCTAGAAACCATATTGGAACTGAGAGTACTCCAGTGAGACAGAAATATTTCAGTGTCCATTATTATTGCTAGATGTCCACATACAGTGGTGTGAAAAAGTGTTTGCCCCCTTCCTCATTTCCTGTTCCTTTGCATGTTTGTCACACTTAAGTTTTTTCGGAACATCAAACCAATTTAAACAATAGTCAAGGACAACACAAGTAAACACAAAATGCAATTTGTAAATGAAGGTGTTTATTATTAAAGGTGAAAAAAAATCCAAACCATCATGGCCCTGTGTGAAAAAGTGATTGCCCCCCTTACTATAACTGTGGTTGTCC
>JAFFST010053272.1:98573-111997 GCA_022414735.1 Noturus placidus
ATTGTGAACAGGTGTGGCAATAATCAGGCCTGGGTGTGGCTAGAGAAATTGAACTCAGGTGTGGACAACCACAGTTATAGTAAGGGGGGCAATCACTTTTTCACACAGGGCCATGATGGTTTGGATTTTTTTTCACCTTTAATAATAAACACCTTCATTTACAAATTGCATTTTGTGTTTACAGGTGTTGTCCTTGACTATTGTTTAAATTGGTTTGATGTTCCGAAACACTTAAGTGTGACAAACATGCAAAGGAACAGGAAATGAGGAAGGGGGCAAACACTTTTTCACACCACTGTATTTCACTTTCTTCAGTTGAGTATTTTGTGTCACCGGCACAGTTTTGTTGTCCATTGCCCACTGAAGGATTTCTCAGTGCTCCTTTCTTTGTACCCTTACTGATATGTATCACCATTCTATCTGCAAGCTCAAATAAATAATTGTGTCCATAATTTAGATGCTTTGCTGTTGGAAGAGTATCATTGGCGTGTGGAGTGGCTCATAATGAAGTGGCGTTATCACCAGTCCAGCAGTGTTTACAGGATCCTGAGGGAAGCTTTTTATTTCTAGCAACATTCTCCCCCTATCCTTGCTGCCTCTATAGCAACCCCTTCCTTCCCCTGTGAATGCCTGTTTCAAAGAGAGGCAGACAGACAGACAGACAGACAGTGAGAGCGTGAGAGAAGTCACAAGCTGACAATTGCAAATCACATGCTTGATAGCTGGCAGAAGGTATACACAGGTCTCACTCGTGTTTGTGTTTTGTGAGAACTGTTGATGTGACATGAATGTGAATAGGTAATTCATATTTGATTGGCTTAGCCTGACCTGCTTGAGGGTTATGTTTGTTTGCTTGTTTGTTTCAGAAATTTGGATTGATCTCTTTCTATCAGATTTATTATTAGGATCTTTCTCCATTCTCTCCCACCATGCTCAGTCATTGTTTTTTGCATATATTTTTATATTTCCTCTTTATGGTTATTGAATATTTTCACTGCATATATGAGGATTACAAGGTTCTGCTTGGATAACTAATTTTAACGCATGTACAGCCATGTGAAAAAAATAAGTACACCCCATGGAAATGTTTGGCTTTTTTGACATATTTGTACAAGCAAACATTTGATCATTTTTGAAACAGTGGTTATTAATGAAGTTGATATATCGGAACAAAACCACAAGGAAAATTAACTTTTTCAATCATTTATTTATCAAAAGATGTGAAATATCAAAAGATGTGATATTCTTCCATGGAAAACGTAAGAATACCCTTGGCCACAGAAGCTACTGTATTATAGCTCCCTTTAGCAGAAATAACTTCTTGTAGGCGTTTTGCATAATTGTACAGCAGGTTTGTTGGAATTTATGACCACTCTTCCATGCAATATTCTTTCAGTTGCAAGATGTATGCACAACATTTAAATGGGATTCAAGTCTTTGGGATTCTAGTCTTTGACTAGGCCATTCCATAACCCTCCATTCCTTGGTGGAGTTGCTAGTGTGCTTAGGATCATTATCCTGGTCTTAGGCCTACTTTTAGTTCAACTTCAACTTTTGGACAGATGGCCTCACATTATCAGGCACTCTTTGATATGATGTAGAATTCATAGTTGAATCAATGAATGCAAGCTGTCCAATCCAAACCATAACATTTCTGCCACCACAACTCTATCTTTGACTACGTTTACATGGACATCAGTAATCTAATTATTGACCTTACTCTGAGTAAGATAATAATGTGATTAAGGTGTTTACATGAGTTGCTTTTAGAACACTAGACACTAAATATGAGAGGTTTAAATAAGACAGGTTCCACCTGCACTCCCTGAGCAGGTTCTAATTACTGAACACCTGATTCAAATTTTATGGATCTTTTTAGGTTTGTTAAATGTAGGGGTGTACTTACTTTTTCCTTGTCACTGATCTGGGGTTTTTTGTTAAATTAAATTGTGAAAATTGTGTTGCAGGATCAAATGTTTGCTTGTCCAAATATGTGTGTGTGTGTGTGTGTGTGTATATATATATATATATATATATATGTGTGTATTTATATATGTATGTGTATTTATATACGTGTATATATATATAAACATATATACACATACACACACACACACATATGTGTGTGTGTATATATATATGTATAAATGTATGTGTATATATGTTTATATATATATATATATATATGTATGTATATATATATATGTATGTATATGTGTGTGTGTGTGTATACATATATGTATAAATATATATGTATATGTGTATATATATATATATAAATAAAATTCCATGGGATGTACTTATAGTTTCACATGACTGTATATCCTTACGGATTGCAACCTTTTTACCCTTGAAATAATCAATGAGTATATAAACATTTGTAAGAATGACAAAGATAAAAATGTATTCCTTGAAATTAAAATAATGAATAACTTAAAAATAACCAGTGCCAGTAATTATATTCATATGGTTTGTGGATTTTCAATGTTTTCACAGCAACATTCATTCAAGTAAGAAATAGATTTTAAAGAAATTCAGTTAAGATGGCTAAAAGATTGGGTCAGAACATCTCCAAAGATGCAGGTCTTGTACGGTGTTCCTACTGGTTAGCAACTACCAAAAGTGGTTCAAGAAAGGACAACCAGTTAACTGGCAACATTTGGGTCATTGATGTGTGTGGGGAGCAAACGTTAGCCCAATAGGTCCGATCCCACAGAAGAGCTACCATGGCACAAATTGCTGAATATGTTAATGCTGGCTATTATAGAATGGTGTTAGAATCCACAGGGCATTGCAGCTTGCTGTGTATCAGGCTGGGTAGCCACAGACCGGTCAGAGTGACCATTCTGACTCCTGTCTTCTGCCAAAAGTGTCTACAATGGGCATGTGAGCATCCATGGAGCAATGGGAGAAGATGGCCTGGTCTCATGAATTATGTTTTCTTTTACATCATGTGGACAGCTGGGTATGCACCCAGCTGTCCACATGATGTAAAAGAAAACATAATGTATATCACTTACTTGGGGAAGAGATGGCACCAGGATGCACTATGGAAAGAAGGGAAGTTGGCTGAGGCAGTGTGATGCTCTGTGCAATGTTCTGTTTGGAAACCTTGGGACCTGGCATTCATGTGGATGTTGCTTTGACTTGTAACACCTACCTAAACATTGTTGCAGACCAAGTACATCCCTTCATGTCAACAGTATTCCCTAATGGCAGTGGCCTCTTTCAGCAGGATAATGCTGACATAATGCTGACACCAAACATCGCGTGGGGAAAAATCGCCACACTGCACTGTATATATCCAATAGTCTTGAGGTTCACCAACATAAAACCTAAATGCATTGCAAGCATTCAATAGGGCCTGCAATGTATTTAACAAACAATAACAGACATATTTAATTTTTTTATGGTATTGTCTTGTCTTGTTTAGTGACTTTCCTGCCTTTCTTTCAGTAACAACTCCTCATTTTGATTGTAATAAGACCCACTTTTTCACTCTGTGCAACATTGGATTTCTACTTAAGGTGGGCTCAAACTGAACTTCTAGTACATATAAGGGCACAAACTATAATGCTCTTGCATTTTATTCAGATACATACACTGTACAGCCAATTCTTTCATGATCTCACATGATTCAAATCCCAATATAGTGGTAGATACGAATTGGATGGTTGTCGGCTACCTTCCATTTCCTTTTATCTTTAATTAATAAAAGTGTTTGTTTGACTTCAGAGATTATCTCTAAGTAAGAGCACTGTGGGATATGAGGTTTAAATAAAATATGTGTAAAAGAGGTGTCTCTCTTTTTACATACTGTTCTTTTGATTCTTTGGGGAAATTATTCTGGGAATAAATGTTTTTATTGAAATTGGGAAAGAGCTCAAGACGCCACAAGTACATCTGACGAAAGAGCTGTCACAATAATTGTTAATCCACTGTCAGTGTATTATAGAAAATACACCACTCATTTTTATAATATAAACATATGACACAGATGATGAATATGAAATAAATGTTTCTCCAGTCCACACAGCATGAAATAGCGATTGGAGGATATTGTAATGTGGCTGTGCAGGACCATTTATTCATATTTTATTGAGCTGATAATATTAACCCTTTAATGGGCAAGAACATTACAACACTTAGTAACATTAATTAATTATTATTTTTAAAAGACACATTGGGTTTCAGTTAACACAATTTTGCAATTATTTTTCAAAATAGGATATTTGACAGTTTGCATCTCCCAGTATACTGTCACAGATTTCCTCTCATGCTGAGTGCTGGAGCAATTAGCACGCATGAACTGCCTGAACGTGTGCTTCCGGGTTGTCCTTGAATTTGTTCACAGTTACACGTGTGTTTTGTTTTCTGTCCTGTCTCTGCCCCTGTTTATTTTATTGGTTGTTTTTAATATCTCAGCTGTACTGTGTTGTCCCTCTTTGATAAACCCCTCGTGTGTCTTTGTTCAAGTGAAGTATTGTGCGTTTCTGTGTGTTTATCACGAGACCCATACCGAGCCTTTAAACCTTGTTCCTCATACCATGGTTTTGATACTGTTTTGTTCTTGCGTCTTTCGATTCTCGTCTAAGCACTGTTTGTCTGTTTGCTGATTGTCCGACTCCTTGCTTGCTTTTTGACTACATTTTTTCCTTTTGATTTGGATTTGTTTGCCTGCCTCTCTTTAATACAAAGCTTAAACTGCACTTCCATCCGTCTCCAATCCCTTTACATGACACACACACACATACAACAACAGGTGGGACACAATCATGAAGTGGAACCAAATTTATTGGATATTTCAAACTTTTTCAACAAATAAAAAACTGAAAAATTGGGCGAGCAAAATTATTCAGCCCCTTTACTTTCAGTGCAGCAAACTCTCTCCGGAAGTTCAGTGAGGATCTCTGAATGATCCAATGTTGACCTAAATGTCTAATGTTCATAAATAGAATCCACCTGTGTGTAATCAAGTCTCCGTATAAATATTTTTTTTAACTGCTGGGCCTCTATCAATCTTTTATTAAAATTGTGTGTAAATGTTTTGCAGAAGCCAAACTAAGCTAAACATTTTCGTTGGATTTACAGAAGTTTCAGAAAACACTGATTTTCTACCTACTTGCATACAAAACTGTATGGTGATGAATGCCAATCACCTGTAAATTACCAGGCATTTGCTGATTTGCCTTTGGTGATGCTCAAAAAAGACAATAAAAGGCAAAGCCCACAGAGCTGTTGTGATGAGTAAACAACACAGAACGCTTTCTCAGAGGTTGAAGTGGAAGTTTTTTGACAGTATTTTTGTCACATTTATGCCAACAGCCCCTGATAGGCCAAAACCTGGAGCCGAATTGCATAAAGTTGAAGTCTATGTGAATTAAGTGAGGTAAAAAGAAAATGGTTCACACTGCAGATTGAGCCCAGTTCAGTCACATGCCCACATAGATATCACACAGACCCATTAGACAAGGGTCTAATGAGTTGCCTAGCATTAAAAAATATCCTATGGAAATTATAACCCACTTATCTACTGAGCCATTACAGCATGTCTTCCTTTCATATCGTGGCATTTCATCTTAATTGAATTAGTCTTTTTTTTTTGTCTTAATTTATGGATTTTTATCTCACGCTGCTTAATTTGTTTTTACATATTTAATAATTATTTAATTAACGTACTTAATATAAAATGACTGTGAAGTATTTATCAAAATTCTGTGTTTAAATTTAATACATTAGCAATTTAAACTTGACAGTGTAATCTATATATAACAGTACAGTAATCCGTTGAAATTGTATGATTTAAAGCCGATCAGCCAAGGTTGACATTAATTAGTTTTCTAATGCCTAATTTTGCAAACACTCTAGGACGACTAGGACATGAATGTTTTGTTTACCGGATATTCATGGATACAAAATTTTATGTTTAAATTCTAATTTGAACAATTTTCAAGTAAATCTGTTCATATTCAGGTTTATAAATAAAGCCCAAGGTTGTGATCAAATTACGTTTTCCAACTTGAAACAGCTTCATAACAAATAAAATAAAGCACAGATATGACACAAAACAAGTTTGTGTAATAGCTGAACATTCAGGCTTCATGAAACACCTCAAACAATTTAAATTCAATTAGTTTAATTAATGGCATATTTTTTTTCCCAGATCAAGTAAATGAATAAATTATGGAATTTATGAAAATATGGAATTATTAAAATTGTTCAAAATTTCAATGTACACCTGTGCATTGACTGTTGGGGTCTCACCTGGTCCTTTACCTGACATGAAACCTCATATCATAAATGAGTGGGCAAATTTGATTGTTTTCAAATTGTGGAAAAGAGCTTGAAACCACTGTCCGTGTTCTGTTTTCTGTGTTATGAAGGTCCAGTTTTACACTAGAGCATTTATTGTCTTAGCCAGATGTCATACTCATGTCATAATGCTGTGCAGACCAATGTACTACAGTCCAAATTTTATTTGGTGATATTGGTGAGAAATATTTCTGTTTATTTTATTAGTAGCAAGTCAGCTTTTTCCTGACATGTTTAGCTTAGGCATTGGTGTCTTGCTAGAGCTGGTGTGGTGGTACAGCAGCTGGCCCAATGACAGATTTGCTCACACCTCTGATACTTATAATATTCACATCTTAATTTATTTTCTGTTCAAACAATTGTCTTTATTTGCCTTTCATTGTTTCCCATATTTTATAATCATCTTATTGTATTGACTTTAAAGGCTTTATGCTGGTCTCAGGTCCTGTCCTGTCCCTCTGGCTCTGCTGAGGAATGCTATGTGAGTGCCTGGTCTAGTCTGGAAGCATTAAACCTGGCTTTGTAAAGTTTGATTAGGGGACAGTAAATTCCTGGATTTTGTCTTTCTCTAGCACACTTCTAATGACATAGCCTCAACCTTTCACATTATCCAAGTTTATTTCTACCTCTATGTTTTTGTTCTTAAATTAAAGAGAGGTACAATGTATTGTTTTTAGTCAGTACAATCACTCTGCATGTTTCTTTGTTTCTTCATTGTTGCATAATCTGATTTTTTTTGGTCCTCCACTACTACAATGCCTTGACAGAAAGAAATGTGACCAGATTGAAAAAAGTACAAGCAACTTCACGGTGAAGTAAATTCATGTACTTATATTATCTATAAGATTCCTTTAATTGATCAACAAGATTTGGGACAAGGCCCAGCTGAAGTGCATCTAAAGAAGGCGACTCTGTTAACACTCTGTGAGTCTCACTAAGGATTCCTTAACAGTGGTTATTTGTCATGTTTGTATCAATAATGCTAAATCAATGCTGTGATCACAGCATGGAGCTGCAGCTGCTTCAGAGTCGTTACTTATCCCCCAAGACACTGTAGACGCTTTGAAGTCTGAACTTGAAAGTTCTGATATGAGAAAGCAGGGAGCCACAGTGCAGTGATTATTTGCCAATTAATGAAGCAGATTTGATTATGACGATCCCTTCAGCCTTAGGCCATTCATCAATGCATGAACTCAACTCTGACACCGACTTGCACCTGAACACACACAAGCATTTCCCTTAAAAAAGTCTTAAACAGCTAGTTAGATTTTATAATGGAGGTGAGTAAATGTAAATAAAGTAGATAATGGGCCCACTGACAGAAGGGAGACAAAGCCCAAATAACCTAATCAAACTGTACATGCATTGGGGTCTAATAAGAGTTTATTTGTAATAATATTTGATGCTGGTAGTATCATGGTTTGGGCCTGTTTTGCTGCATCTGGGCCAGGACGACTTGCCTTCATTGATGGAACAATAAATTCTGATGTATACCACTGCATTATGACAGAAAATGTCAGGACAGCTGTCTGTGATCTTAAACTCCAGAGAAAGTAGGGCATGCAGCAACACAAGCACACAAGTTGCTCTACCAAAGAATGGTTAAAGTTAATGTTTTGGAATGATCAAGTCAAAGTCCCGACCTTAATCCAATAGAAATGTTGTTGCAGGACCTGAAGCAAGCAGTTCATGACAGGAAACCTACCAACATCCCATAGTTGAAGCTGCTCTATACTGAGGAACGGGTTAAAAGCCTTTTGTTTTAATCTAGATTACAGTTTACAGCTCATGGAAATATAAAATCCAGTATCAGGGCGGCTGTGGCTCAGTCGGTAGAGCGGGTTGTCCACTAATCCACTAATCGTAGGGTTGGCGGTTCGAATCCCGGCCCGGGTGATCCCATGCCGAAGTGTCCTTGGGCAAGACACTGAACCCTAAGTTGCCCCCGATGGCAAGCTAGCACCTTGCATGGCAGCTCTGCTACCATTGGTGTGTGAATGTGGTCTCATTAGTAAGTCGCTTGTAAATGTAAAATGATATTTCTGTAAAGCTGCTTTGAGACAATGTACCATTGTAAAAAGCGCTATACAAATTGATTAATTATTATTAATTATTATTATTAAAATTCCTCCAAGCTGATGTGCAGGACTGATCAACAGTTACAAGAAATGTTTACTTGAAGTTATTGCTGCACATGGGACTTTCACATTCTTTTGTCACTCACATATATGTAATATTGGATCATTTTGCTTATTAAATAAGTAACCAAGTATAATATTTTTGTTGCATTTATTTAATTGGTTTCTCTTTATCTACTTGAAAAGGTATGAAAATATGATGTTTTAGCCCATATTTATGCAGAAATATAGAAAATTCGAAAGGGTTCACAGACTTTCATGCACTGCTGTATATAGCATGCTATCACAGAATATTTTCCCTGACCAGTATCTCATAAAGTTATCCTCTTTTTCAGTGTCTGCTCAGACCCTGAAAGCCAGTTTGGACTTAATGGAGTGCCAGATCCAGAGGCTGGAGAATGACATCCAGAACTTCCCCAAGACAGATGACAAGCAGGATAAGTTTGTGGAAAAAATGTCCATATCCTTACCATTATTTCTTTTCTATCCTGAAGAGCACAAGACCTTGATGGCGCCATTTTAGTTAGCTTTTCTCATATTAACAGTGACAGCCATGAATTTTTTTATTATTATTTGTTTTAATAAATACGAGTGTACTTTGGTGCAGGCACACTTAACATTCTAACTCAGTTATCAGTGCTTTTTCAGTATATTTTACAGAGCTTAAGAATGAGATAAGACTGATTTGTTTTTTTTATTTCTGAATGTTTTAATCAAGACTGGCTAGCTATTTTAGTCAGTTTTGGTTCTAAATTACAGACTATTCTTTCCAGTTCTGACTGCTGTAGGGAAAATATGCTGTTTAGATTAAATTGTTGTATTCTCCACTGACTATGTAGGAGAAACTAGCAGATCAGATCGGAATAGGAAATTTGGCTAATTTAGTATTTCTGATCAACTATTCGTCCAGCGATAAATTGAATGTATTTTTTAATTAAATAATTTATTAATTATGCATTAGATATATGACCTCCATGGCCACCGGCAATAATATCCTAAATATAGTTAAGCATTATTTTAAGAGCATTGAAGCAAGATTTGCAATTCAGGGCAGTAGACTTTGTAAACAATAAGACATGTATCATTAAGAACAGATGAGACTTTATTAAACTATTCTATATAAACGCACACACACACAAACTGGGGTGATGATGGCTTCTCAACAGCGTGAATGAAGTTCCGAGTTTATAGCACTGTATGTTATGTCACAGACCATGACCTGAACAACCCATCAACTTATTAAGATTACCTTTGTTTCGTTTAGAAGGGCTTTAAACATAGTATTGGCCACCATTTTAGCTTGAGTTTGGAGGTACTTCACTTGCCTCCTGAGGGGATTTCCTCGTTACATTGTGTTTTTGAGGGGATTCCCGCAATGGTTATTCGTCAATTGTCTGGTCGGAATTTGAGTGGCGTCTCAGAAGACCAATCGGAATGATGAATGGAATGGAGTCTGTTAGGTGGAAGGCTTGAAGAGTTGGCGCTGGCTCTCGGCTTGGTCTCTGAGCAGATGTGATCTCCCCACAGATGTCGATTGGGGAGAACTTTCTGGCTCTGGAGGCTCTCTGCATACTCTGTTTGCGATATTTGCTGTCTCCCACCTGTTTCCATCCAACTGGCCTATTTCTCTCTCTCTCACACACACACACACATACACACACACAAACAAACAAGTGTGTGTACCATGGAGATATAACAAACCGTCATCACATGCCATATTATAAAGTATATTTCTTTCTGAAATACTTCATATTTGTTTGAATGTTGGACTTTTTGTTGCAGAAAACAACACTCAGTGTGTCATTTGTTATTTATCATTAAATTTTTGTTGAAACATCTCAGTAATAAATATACGGGATAGTAAGAACTGAATTGTCACTTCAGTTATCAAAGTTCTTCCACCAAGAAAAAAAAGTGGGCTTGTCTTAGGCATGAAACTTGAGTCTTGTCTCACTACTGTTTTATTTCATTATAATTCACATTATTTAATTCATACTAAAACAGCTTGATGGTGCTGTTCAAAAAAACACAACAAAATTTCTGCCTTCCTTTCTGGGTACACATACAATTGCGCCACCTAGTGTTCTGGCATAAAATGCATTCTCGGTCAGCTCTACCTTTCGTGAGTGAATTAGCTGAAAGTGATGAATCATTTCGTGTTCGGTGTGAAAGCGCGGCTCATTTGCGATTTGTGTCTCGCACAGTGTGAAAGGACCTTAATGGTTCCAGCCCACTAAGAGGTGGTCTTTTCGGATGACTGGGGGATAGTTGTTTCTCAACCTGCTTATGGCATTCTGGGGGGTGATTTATGGTTTTACTGCAACATACTGCCAGATGGCCACTCTGGCAAAGACTGTTAGTGTTTACACAATTGTTTGTTCATCCAAACCCAGACTAGCTTGTACCAGTCTTGACAGGATCTTTGAATTATGGTTTGAGTGGTCGAGGGCTGTCTAAGTGGAATGTGGCTCAATTTTTTTTATCTCTTCCTGTTATCATCTTCTCTGCCTTGTTCAACCTGAGATCCTAAACTATGTTTTATCATTTTTATTAGTTGAAAGAAAGAATCTTCAATCTCGTTTTCTCTTTGCTTATGAGCTTGAAGTGAATCTTCGTGATAGGTTATATTCCATAAGAATCTGCATCTGCACTGAATAATAAGCTGCTGCATGTGGGAGAAATGGTTAGAGTAATGAACACAAAGCTCCTGCACATACTGGGGCCCATCCAAAGTAGAATTTCACCATGAACCGAGTGTTAGTATTGATTACTCTAGCCCTGGGATAATTTGAACTTGACTAGGGGGAAATGGAAAACAACAGATATGTTGTGGCAGTGTCTGGACTTGGAGTTCTGTGGAGGATTTTAAAAGCCAAGTGAACCCGAGAAGTGAACTCGCACTGTCTCACCCAATCTGTCACTAGAGGCAGCACAGAGAGTACACAGAAACACAGCCATGCATGTCAATTGGATAATATGAGTGGGCAAAGTCAGGGAGGATTAAAGGTTTCCATTCTACTTGTTTCCACCATCCAACTTTCCCTCATTCATAATGAAACTCAGCCAAAGGAGACTGAGGACTGTTCCATTTGGCTATGATGGAGACAGTGAGTTAGATTAGATGAGGAAGTGATTGAGTTTCTGGAGAGGACACATAAGAGCACATTTGCCAGAGCAACAAGCTTCTTACTCTTTTGCAGGTCTAATCTGAACATCATACTACAGAAATCACCATATATTTATAAGTTAAATAATTGTCTCTGATTTGTATGTAAATGTAATGTAAGAGGCAATGTAATGTAAGCCAGTGCTACAGGGAGACAGGAATGACAGCTGATTGTCCGTGCAGTGGAAACTGACATGTAACCATGTCTCCCCCGTCCCCCACAGACGTGATCAAGAACTGGGTAACATATAATTTAGTGGGGTAACATCTCACAGCAAGAACTGACTAATCTTTATTGTTTAACCTTCTGATCTTTTGTTAAAAAAAATCACAAAAATAATTTGCTCTCATGTATATAAAAAAATCGAAAAACACAACACATATTTATCCAAAACAAAATATCTTAAATATTTTAAATACAGTATCTCACAAAAGTGAGTACACCCCTCACATTTTTGTAAATATTTGATGATATCTTTTCATGTGACAACACTGAAGAAATGACACTTTGCTACAATGTAAAGTAGTGAGTGTACAGCTTGTGTAACTGTAAATTTACTGTCCCCTCAAAATAACTCAACACACAGACATTAATGTCTAAGCCACTGGCAACAAAAGTGAGTACACCCCTAAGTCAAAATGTCCAAATTGGGCCCAAAGTGTCAATATTTTGTGTGGCCACCATTATTTTCCAACACTGCCTTAACCCTCTTGGGCATAGAGTTCACCAGAGCTTCACAGGTTGCCACTGGAGTCCTCTTCCACTCCTCCATGATGACATCACGAGCTGGTGAATGTTAGAGACTTTGTGCTCCTCCACCTTCCGTTTGAGGATGCCCCACAGATGCTCGATAGGGCTTAGTCCATCACTTTAGCAATGCAGTGGTCATCTTGGTGGTGTGTTTGGGGTCATTATCATGCTGGAATACTGCCCTGCTATCAAATCTTTGAAGGGAGGGATCATGCTCTGCTTCAGTATGTCACAGTACATGTTGGCATTCATGGTTCCTTCAATGAACTGTAGCTCCCCAGTGCCGGCAGCACTCATGCAGCCCCAGACCATGACACTCCCACCACCATGCTTGACTTTAGGCAAGACACACTTGTCTTTGTACTCAATTAAATTCAATTCAATTTTATTTGTATAGTGCTTTTACAATAGACAGTGTCTCAAAGCAGCTTTACAGAAATATCAACAAGGTATACAGATATTAAATGTGCAAATTTATCCCAACTGAGAAACCCATTGGTGACGGTGGCAAGGAAGAAACCTTGAGAGGAACCAGAAGGGAACCCATCCTCATCTGGGTAACAGCAGATAGTGTGAAAAGGTTTATTACTGATTTATATTTATATAATTTTGATCTAAGTAAGCATGGTGGATCATAGAAAACCAAAAGGTTGCGTAGATACTGTGGCACGAGTCTGTTTAGTGCTTTATAGGTTAATAATAGTATTTTATAATCAATGTGAGATTTCACTGGGAGCCAATGTAGTGTGGATAAGATCGGAGTAATGTGGTCATATTTCTTGGTTCTAGTTAGGACTCTAGCAGCTGCATTCTGGACTAAATGGAGTTTCTTTATGTTTCTACTGGAACATCCAGACAGTACGGCGTTACAGTAATCTAGTCTAGAAGTGATGAATGCATGAACTAATATTTCTGCATCATGTAGTGATAATTTATCAATTTGTATAGCGCTTTTTACAATGGTACATTGTCTCAAAGCAGCTTTACAGAAATATCATTTTTACATTTTTACATTTACAAGCGACTTACTAATGAGAGCACATTCACACACCAATGG
>JAFFST010053272.1:149123-167257 GCA_022414735.1 Noturus placidus
TTAATAACTGCTAATTTAAATGTTTTAGGTACATAGCCAGTACTAAGGGAAGAATTGATTATATTTAAAAGTGGTTCAATTATTCCAGGACAAATCTGTTTAAAGAAAGAAGTCGGTACAGGATCGAGTATGCAGGTTGATGAATTGGCTGAAGAGATTATGGAAGCTAGTTCAGTCTCTCCAAGGGGAGTAAAATATTCTAAACATTGATTTGATATTGCTATATTATTATCTATAGGGTAGTTATAATACTGTCTGGTTTTAATTTATTTGCCTGAATTTCGCATCTTATATTAACAACCTTATCAGTGAAGAATTTTATGACATCTTCACTACTATGTAATGATTGAGTGTTTCTCTCTGTAGTGGTTTTATTCCTAGTTAATTTTGCTACTGTGTTGAATAGAAATCTAGAATTGTTTTTATTATTTTCTATTAAGGTGGAGAGATAGACTTTTCTAGCATCAATAAGAGATTTTCTATACTTCAGTAGACTCTCCTTCCATGCTGTTTGGAATATGACCAATTTTGTTTGGCGCCATTTATGTTCTAATTGTCTAGTGGTTTGTTTTAATATACACGTTTGATCATTATACCACGGTGCTAGTTTTTTCTCTTTAATTAATTTTCTTTTGAGTTGAGCCACTGTATCTAATGTGTAGCGGAGAGTTGACTCTAAGCTTATAGTCGCATTATCGAGGTCTATCGGATCGCACGGTGATCCAAATCTAATTGACGTTTCTGAGAGACTATTTATGAAGCTGGTTGCAGTAGCTGGTGTGAAGGTACGTTTTACACGGTAGCGAGGTGAGGTGGAAATATTGTGATCAATATGAATTATAGACAAGATAAGATAATGGTCTGAGACAACTTCAGACTGGGGAACAATTTCAGGATTTTCTATATTTAATCCATATGTTAGTATGAGGTCAAGAGTGTGACCACCATTATGAGTCGGTGCGATTACGTTCTGCTTAACCCCTACTGAATCTAAGATGGATACAACCGCGGTTCTCAGAGGGCCTTCCGGGCTATCAAAATGAATATTAAAATGACCGACTATTAAGGCCTTATCTACAGAAACAACCAGGTCTGAGATAAAGTCTGCAAATTTACTAGGGAATTCAGTGTATGGCCCTGGCGGTCTGTAAATAATAATTAGAGTAATTGGCTTATTTTTTGCAGCTATGCAAGTTATTTTTGTATAAAGAATTTTGAATGAATTAAATTTTTTGCTAGGTTTATGTTTGACGTCTAGATTTTGACTTTGAATGAGTGCGGCACCTCCTCCTCTACCAGTTAAACGAGGCTGGTGTACATAACTGTATCCGGGAGGACTGGCTTCATTTAATGCTATATACTCGTTTGGTTTAATCCAGGTTTCTGTTAAACACATTAAATGATATTCCTGATCAGTAATAGTTTCATTAACAATAAGAGCCTTAGACGCAGGAGATTTAATATTTAATAATACTAACTTTAGATTAAAGGTGATGGATTTACATTCACTATGATTTAATTTTATGTTAATTAGGTTACTAAAACAAACTTTCTGAGATTTTCTATGGGAAACGACACAGTCTCTATAGTATGTATTGTGGGTTTTGGACTTTGTATTGAATAATATTTATGATTAGAGTTATTATTGTAGGATGATGTACTTATGTTAGGCAGTCACTTGGAGTGGAGCGCCTTGGTGATGTTGTCCGACAGCAGTTCTGCTCTGAGGATGCTGGGGTGCAGGCCATCAGGACAGAACAACCTAGGACACTCCCAAAACAGATTTCAGTTATTAGCAAAGACTATATTCTGTTCATTACACCAAGAAACTAACCAGTCATTTAAAGCCAGAAGTCTAGTGAACCTTTCAGCTCCCCGTCTGTAGGTGCGAAGAGGTCCAGAGACAACGATCTTCACGGTGGGTGATCTGCCTCGAACCATCTTGATCAGGGTGGAGAAGTCCCTCTTCAGAACCTCCGACTGCCTCAGCCTGATGTCGTTTGCCCCCGCGTGCAGCACAACCGCTCCAATGTGCTTGTCTTTCTTCAGGATCCACGGATACCTGCACAGAGACATCAAGGACACAAGCACCAGAGAAACAGTGTGTGTGCACCTTACCTTTAGCTGAAGTGACGCAGACGTTCCGTACGATGGAGTCCCCGACGATCACGGTGTTTGGTCTGGTCCGACGAAGAGGGGTGAAGCGGTTCCACATTATGATCTTGAACGACAGTGGTGAAGAGGTCCTCACCTTTCGCCACTCAGTCACCCAAGGTCCGTGGTGTGTCGGCGCCGGTGTGACGGAGACCACAGCTGTGAAAGTCCTAGGTGCACGGTCCCTGCTCAGAGAAAAACACAGCGTAGAGGGCTTGGGAGTGCTGATACCACGCTGCGTGCTTACCTTGAACGTAGATGTTTTCAGCGTGGTTCTTCCCTCCAGCAGCTGGGCCTGCCTGTCGAGTAGGCCGCGAATCTGCTTCTCTACCTCCTCCAGCTCCAACAGCACCATGTGCAGCTCGAGCGAGTCCTCATCTGTACTCAGAACCAAGGAAACAATAGACATATTAAACGTAAGGTGGTAAACGTGAGAAATAAAACAAGGCTAGAGGTGGCTAATGCTAGCGGTGGCTAATGCTAGTGAAACGTAAACAAGGCTAGCAGTGGCTAATGCTAGCGGTGGATAGTAATCCTCGCTAAAGGCTAAGAATGAACATCACTATATTAATGACTTATCAAAGAGCCACAGATATTCTTTTTAGTTGAATGTGCCACTGATTAGTCCATTAAAGGCACAGAGAGGTTAAGGGTGTGCATGGTCTTGTAATATTGTAAGTGTTGTAAATATAGCTGGTTCCCATCTTTCTTGTTTCATAGACAATGTTGTATGTTTAATTTTAAAACTTAAACAACCTGCCACACCAATGGTGCAGAGGGACACACATGCGATATACAGTTTCTCACAAAAGTGAGTACACCCCTCACATTTGTGTAAATATTTGATGATATCTTTTCATGTGACAACACTGAAGAAATGACACTTTGCTACAATGTAAAGTAGTGAGTGTACAGCTTCTGTAACAGTGTAAATTTACTGTCCCCTCAAAATAATATTTAGCTATTTGAAATACATGACAACAATCTAAAAAGATTATAAGGGAGTAAAAGTGATATGTGTAGGCACCCAGTTTCAGTATTCATTAATTTTTTATACAAATATCCAAGAGAGGAAGATTAGTACAATACTGGGTACAGCCAGACTGCAAAGAAACAAATGGACTGAAAAGCCACCTCAACAACATTCCCAGACTGCAGTGGGAAGCCCTGCATGAAATTATTGCAATGTGAGTCAGGCAAAAAAAAAAAAACAAAACAACCTAACAAACTAAAAAAAGGACAAAATTCTATAATCAAATGTAAACTCAACAAAAAAAAAAAAGAAACGTCCTCAACTGTTTTTATTTCCAGCAAATCTCTTGACGTGTAGATATTTGTATTACCATATGAAGTTTCAACAACTGAACAAGTTTCACAGACATTTGATGAACAGAATTGGAATAACGAGAACAAAAGAGGGGGGAGGGTGGTGCAATATCAAAAGTAACAGTGTGTTACTTTTCTGTATCTGGCGGCCACCAGCTGCTTTAAGTACTACGGTGCATCTCATCTTCATGAATTGCACCAGATTGGTCAGTTCTTACTGTGAGATGTCACCCCACTCTTCCACCAAGGCAATTTGCAAGTTCTCGATCATGTCTGTGGACACATGGTTACATGTGGTTTGCCATTGCAAGGACAGTCAGCTGTCCTTCCTGTCTCCCTGTAGCACCGTCTAAGGCATCTTACATTACAGACATCCAGTTTATTGCTCTGGCTACATCTGCAGTCCTCATGCTTCCCCGCAGCGGGCCTATGGCTCACGCAGGTGAGCAGGAACCCTAGGCATCTTTCTTCTGGTGTTTTTCAGAGTCAGTAGAAAGGTTTCTTTAGTGTCCTTTGTTATTGTAACTGTGACGTTAATTGTCCTGTAAACTCTTAGTGTCTTGAGGACTGTTCTACAAGTGCATGTGCAGTAATTGTTTATGGTTCATTGAACAAGCATGAAAAACACTGTTTACACCCTTTCCAATAAAGATCTGTAAAGCGTATTTATCTTTAAAATCCAGTCTCCTGAAAAAGGGATGTTTCTTTTTTTGCTGAGTTTATTTCTATTGCAGACTTAAAGTAGAAAAGAGCACAAACAAAAAATGTTACAATACATATCTTGCTAATCTTAAATTATTAAAATATTTTTGTTATTTGAAATTGATGCTAAAATACTGAGACTCACTGAATATCGAACATGCAGACAAATTATAGTTTACCTATATATTTTTGCAGTTAACTATGTTCTCAACATTTTATTGCCTGGCAGTAGCACCACATAGCAAAGTTGTACATACTTCCTTTAAATAATATATTGGATATTTTATATAGGGGCTGCATGGATGAACACATTAATTGGCTTCTTGACAAACTATGCCGCTTTAACAAAGTGGTCAGTAGTCACTTCTACTTACAGAAGTATAATAGGTTTAAAATTAGCTTAACTTTGAGAGAGGATGTAGTTGTTACATAATGGAGGCTGAGACAGAAGCAAGTGCAGGAAAGACAGTTTAATGAGAAGACATATCCACAGGGTTAGGCCAAAATCAGTAATCATAAACAGACAAGAGTCAAACAATCATGCAAACAATCCAAACTAGGCAAGGTAGAGAGTCAAAGTCGAGGGAATAAAAACATTTTTAAAATCAGCGCAACAACACGAGGTAAAGGCTTTGTAAACGACAGAGGAAAATCAACTGAGCATAATACTTTGCAATGACTGTGTGTGTGGGAGTCTCTTAAGTAGTGTGGTGTGATAGAGAACCGGTTATTTGTCCTTAGGAGAAAGTGCCGTATCTGTGTGTTCCATTAGAAGTTGTAGTTGTCGGCCATGTTTGTAGTTCATGGTGCATTTTGGGAAATGGAGTTACTGGTTTGTTGTGACATGACAGAACCCCCCCAGGGGCGCTACTCCTGAAGTTCCACAAAAACACTCCCTCCCTGGCAGGCCTGGGCAGTACCCAGGCATGGGAAGCTGGATCATCAGGCTTCGGTGGAACAGGAAGGCAGAGTGACATCCTCAGCAGAACAGGATGGCAGAACTTAGTTGGCTGTGTCAGCAGACTCAGGCATGAGCAGAACTTGGTTGGCCATGTTATCAGATTCAGGTTCAAGCATAATGTTGTTGGTCGTGACATCGACAAGGGTTTGGGAGGCTGTCTTTTTCGTCCTCAGACTAGAACTGGGCATAGGTCACCTCATAGTCCTCTTACAGGACCATGGCTTGGGAGACCGCCTTGTCGGCCTCGGACAGGACCATGGTTTGGGAGACCGCCTCGTCTGCCTCAGACAGGACCATGGCTTGGGAGAGAGAGAATATTTTGTGTTCATTAATGTGAGATAAAATCAGTGTAAATTTGACTTAAGGGTCAAACTGTACAAATAATCTTAATGGTGATGATAATTACAACATGATTTAATATGTTCTCATGCAATCCTGCTCAGTGAAAAATGTGGACATTAGACATTAGACAGTAATTGTTTACTGTGCATTACTTTAGAATCACTTAAAAATCCATCATCCAGGTCAGTTTTCCTGACTGCACAGCAGGTAATATTATTACTCCATACCATAATCTCCTTAAACCTGAAATGGGGAAATGCGCATTGCTGGATAGTTAAATCATTTCCCATTATATTTTAAAATGCAAAATCGCAAGTAGGGAAAAATCAGTGTTGCACAATCCTAATTCACACACTATTTCACACCCATGGGAAATTTACCATAGCCAAATCACCTACCTGCATGTTTTTGAACAATGGGTATATTTGGAGAACCCAGACGAAACCCATGTAAAGATGGGGAGAACATATGAAACGCCACACAAACAGTGCAGCAAAGCTCAGGCTCAAACCAAGGACCCTGGAGCTGTGAGGCCACCATAAGACCTGCTGCACCACTGTGCACTGTGTGTTTTTTGTTTATTTGTTTGTTTGTTTTATTTTTTAAACTTTTGTAGGAGTTATGTTTGTTAGGATTAGTTTGGGTGTTGAAGGAGGTGGCAGCTGTGCTAATAATATTATGGTTCTTGTGTGGTTCTTGGCTGATGTTGAAAGGCTTTGAAAGTGTATCGAGGATACAAATCAGAGAAATAATCTTTGCTTTAATTTACTTTTTTTTCTTCCCCATGTTTGGCAACGTGAGATAATTGTTTGCCATCAAATAAGATTAAAATTGTTTATTATGATAATCTCTTTTCAAGAGGAATCCTTTTATAGCTATGCATAAGTAAAATTTGCAAATAAGGATATTAATGAATGCATGGATCTACATGTATTGATCATTGCTCAACAGTCATATACATGCTAAGGCATGTTTCAAACTATATTACAGTCTATAGGTGTTAACTCTTTGTTTATTGTATATCTCTACCCCTTCTATAATCAAGGACACAGGAACCATGAGTGTACCATTGTTCTTGACCTTTCAGAAAGCTCCACTATTGACTGCTATAGCAATCCATGTTTTCTTGTACTTGTACTCTTTTTAACACTCTCACTTCTTGTGTATCATCACTGAGTATATCATGTGCTCCAAAAAAACCATAGGGGATGACAGTACCACTATCCACATTCATTATATCAAAGCATGATGTTGCACACTTACGGTTCCCTCCTAAACTATTGGAACTACAAGGCCAATTCATTTGTTTTTGCTGTAGACTCAAGACATTTGGTTTTGAAATCAAAAGATAAATATGAGAAGAGAGTTTCAGATTTCAGCTTTTTTTCCTGGTATTTATATGTGGATGTGTCAAATGACATAGAACATAGCACATTTTGTATCAGACCACCCAATTTGCAGGCAAGCAAAATTTTGGAGCATGTGACTGACACGTGTTTCTTTTTAGCCAGGTGTGTCCTGTTAGATTGATTGGTCTGATAGCTCTGAACATCTACTCTTGTATTTAGCCTTCGGTTTCTCATGTGAAGACTGCATTTGTTGTTAAAAAGGATGAGCCAATATGAAGAACAGAGAGCTGTCAATGGGAGAAAAGCAAGCCATTTTGAATCTCAGAAAAAAAGGGAACATGAATCAGAAGCATTGCACAAACACTGGGTATAGCCAATTCAACAATTTGGAATGTCCTGAAAAAGAATGAAACCACTGTCGTACTGACCAACAGACACTGAATAGATCGGCCAAGGAAAACAACAAAAGCTGATGACCGAAACAACAGTCAGTGAGATCACCAAAAACCTCCACAGGTCAGGGATGAAGGTATCACAAGCCACTATACAAAAAAGACTTAATAGAGCAGAAATATGGAGGCCTATCGCAAGATGCCGAGCACTCATCATCAGTATGCATTGGAAAGCCAGATTGGAATTCGCAAAGAAATACAGAGATGAGCCACAGAAGTTCTGGAAACAAGATTAAGGCCAATGTGTGGAGAAAGAAAGGATGTGCTCATGATCCAAAATATAGAAGCTCATATTTGAAACATGGTGGACGTAGTGTCATAGCCTGGGCTTGCATGGCTGCTTCTGGAACAGGCTCACTAATATTTATTGCTGACTCATGATGGTAGCAGTAGAATGAATTCAGAAGTTTACAGGAACATTTTGTCTGCCAGTTTACAGAGAAATGCATTCAATTCCTTATTATTATTTTTTAAATCCTTAGGTTCATATAGCAGTTTTCTAGGCACTCAAAGCGTTTTACATTGTATGGGGCAAAATCTTCTCAACCTCCACCTGGATGATGCGACGGCATCCATAGTGAACCAGAACGCCCACCACACACCAGCTATTGGTGGAGAGGAGAGCAGCATGATGTAGCCAAGGAATGAAGGGGGCCATGATACGTACGGGCCAATGGGGGAATTTTGCCAAGACACCAGGGTTATACTCCTACTCTTTACGAGAAGTGTCCTGGAATTTTTAATGACCATAGAGAGTCAGGACCTCAGTTTAACGTCTCATCCAAAAGACAGTGTTGTCTTTACTGTTTTAGTGTCCCTGTCACTATTCTGGGGCATTAGGCCCCACACAAACCACAGGGTGAACACTCCCTGCTGGCCTCCATAATACCACTTTCAGCAGTGACCTTAGTTTTCCCCAGGGGGTCTCCCATCCAGGTACTGGCCAGGCTCAACCCTTCTTAGCTTTATTGGGAAACCAGGCGAGAGCGAAAGAGACTGAAGTAAAAAAAAAAAAAAAAGAGCACGAAAGAGGCTGAGGTAAAAAAAAAAAAAAAGTACATGAAAGAGGCTAAGGTAAAAGTCTGGAAAAGCATCACAGAAGATGAAACCAACAATTTGGTGACACCAGTGAGTCACAGGCTTTATTCAGTTATTGAAAGCCAGAGATATGCAATCAAATATTAAGTGTTATTTACTTTAATTTCAAGACTTATCTGTTCCTATACTTCTGCTCACCTAAAAGTTGGGTGGTCTGATACAAGGGGTTCTATGTTTTATGTAATTGAACACATCTACATAAAATACCAGGAAATAAAAAAATATATATTCATTTTCATTCATATATTAATCTTTTGATCTAAAACCCAAATGTCTTTAGTCCACTATAGTTTTGCTGGGGACTATTCATAAAGTGCCCTTTAATGTGCTTATGTTATTGGTGTGTGCCTGGAGTGCATGCCTTTATGAGCCTTTAAAGCCATTACACTTTACAGGGCATGGCTCCTTCTCTCTCTTTAATTCCCCTGTCTTTCCCTTTATTCTTCCTCATCTAGTCTGAAACCTCCATGACATTTAAGGTAGTAGAGGGAGAGAGTCAGATATCTTGCTGTCCTAATGAATTTTTTTTTTGTTAAAGTTTTCTTACACCCAATGGGGGTCTTATACTCTCTTCACCTGGATCTTCACCAATTCAGCCATAAATCTTTATCTAAATAAGAATACAATGTAGAGATGACATGGCCTTTCTGTTTTCTTTCTCTCTTTGATGTCTATCTCTGTCACCATCAACAGTGTCTGATGTCTGTCTCTCTGTCAGCATTGTACAATGGTGTGTCAGCTCAAAGTTTTCTCAGTGCACATACTATAATAAACTCCATATGGCAGCATTTTGCAATTTTATTGCCATTGTGTGTTCACTACAGTGTATTTCTGCTGACAATCAATCATTGATATGTGGAGAATTTGTTATTCTTGTGCTGCGGAAGGAGAGACATCCTGCAGTTTTGCGCTGTGAGGAGTGAGCACATATTGTGCTGGGATTCCTCAGAACAACAGCACATGTCTTTCTTCCTGGATTTTTTTTTCTCCTGCAAAGTCTCAGTCTCACTTCCTTTCTCCCCCTCTCCAGGAGTCTGTGAAGGAGAACCACAAGAAGAGGGAGATGGAGGAGAAGATCAAGCGAGCCAAGCTAGCGAAGGAGAAAGCTGAGCGGGAAAAGCAGGAACGGCAGCAGAAGAAAAAGCAACTGATTGACATGAACAAAGGTGCAGTGCTTGTGCACAACTGGAGCTGGCTGCAGCTTCAAATATTATTTCACACAATTCTGTGCACCGTAGGGTGCACAGCTGTGAAATATCTCACACAATTTCTCACTACTTACAAACACACTGTACACAAAGTACGGTCGGCTGTGGCTCAGTCGGTAGAGCGGGTTGTCCACTAATCCACTAATCGTAGGGTTGGTGGTTCGATCCCGGCCCGGGTGATCCCATGCCGAAGTGTCCTTGGGCAAGGCACTGAACCCTAAGTTGCCCCCGATGGCAAGCTAGCACCTTGCATGGAAGCTCTGCTACCATTGGCGTGTGAGTGTGCTCTCTTTTCTAAGTCTCTTTGGATAAAAGCGTCTGCTAAATGAATAAATGTAAATGTAATGTATATGTACAAGGTACACCGAAAAATTTATGATTCATCACATTAAGACAGTGTTAGAGACAGATGCATAAATAAATTTACTATTAATGATTGAGTGCCCTGAAGACAGCAAACTCACTGGTAATATCACAGTACTTTACACTATATGCATCTGTTTGTTAATTTCTTAAATGAGGTCACTCACATACTGTATATACACTAACAGGCCACTTTAATAAAAACCTGTACCCCTGCTGTCATGTAATGGAGGCTAAGGACAGATGCAAATGGAGATGAGAGAGGCAGGTAGACAAATCCAAATTGTGAATCAAAAGCATGGTCAAAAACAGGCAAACGGTCAGGCGATTGGCAAACAGACATAACCTAGGTAAGGCAAAACACAAAATGAGAAACTAGGCGCGAGATCAAAACCATGAAACGGAACACGATGAACAAAGGCTTGGCACTCTGAATACACTCAATACTTCACCCCATACATAGATACACGAGGGGTTTAATTACTAAACATAATCAGCGGTGAAACACAAAACAGCCAAGACTAATGGTGACACATATGGGAAACAACCAATGACAATTCAGGGGTGGAGACTGGAAAAACCATAACAAAACACACGTGTCAAAAGTAAACAAAGTCAGTGTCACTGACAAACCTGGGAAGCGCATGCTTACTCTTTGGAGTGCGCTGTGTAATAAAATCATAAATCATGCAGATATAGGTCAAGAGATTCAGTTAATGTTCACAACAATCATCAAAATGGGGAAAGATGTGTTCCCAGTGGCATGGTTGTTGGTGCCAGCCAGGCTGGTTTAAGTACTTCAGAAATGGCTTCAGTTTCAACAGTTTCTAGAGTTTACACATAAATGTCGAAAAGCAAAAAAATAACATAGCAGTGACCAACACAGCAGAAACACCTTGTTGGTGTAGCAGCCAGAGGAGAATGGCCAGACATGTTTGAGCTGACAGGAAATCTATGGTATCTCAAATAACCACTCTTCACAATTCTGATGGGCATAACCAGTGGGCACAGGCTCACCAAAAGTGGACAGATGAATATTGAAAATCATTGCCTGGTCTTCAACTGGCCAGTTTGTGGAAAAGAAAGGAGGGGGTCTCAGAGCATTTATTGATTATCACAGGTTGAATCAAGTACCACTCTGGCCTTTGTCCCCACAGCTCTGGAACAACCCAGAGGCAAAATTTTTACCAAGCTTGGGCCACTTTGAGTACAGCATCATGCTATGTGTGATATCTCATGCTCCTGCATAGTTCCAATGCCTCATTAATCATGTCGTCCAGGACATTCTCAGCAAACTTGTCATGCCATATATTGCTGATATTCTCATCTACTCCACATCAAGAGAATTTTGAAACTATTACATAGGCAACTAAGAACTCCTTGCAGTGAACCTAGCCTTCAATGAGTGGTGTCACTGGCTGGAGGGGGCCCAACACCCATATGTGATTTAAACCAACCATAAGAACCTTGAACCTTGAATACATCAAGATGGCAAAGAGACTCAACTCATGTCAGGCAAGATGGGCTTTATTCTTCTCAAGGTTTGATTTCACCTTTTCCTAACCCCCATGGTCTTAACACCAAAGCCAATTCCCTCTCATGCCTGTACCCAGCCCCTATCAAGGACGACACAGAAGAGCACACCTTGCCACTTTAACCTGGAAGATAGACCAGGAAATTGAGAATAGCCCAGTCCTAAGAGCCTTGAATATACAGCATGAAAAAAGTATGTACCCCTCAGCATGAGCAAATATGATGAGCAAACTCATCACCTGGGTACAGGTAAACACCTCTCCTGCCACCAGAGACCCAGTCACCCAGAAAACAGATCTAATCCTCCAAGGAAAATATTGGTGGCCCCACATGCTCTCCAATATACTGTATAAAAGTTTCTCTTCCTGTACTGCGTGCTTAATCCAAGATAGCAAGTACAGGTAAACTCTTTCCACTGCGCATACCACAATGACCATGGTCTCACATTGTCATGGACTTCATCATAGACCTACCTTGATTCCAAGGTAACACTGTCATTATGGCAGTCATCGACTACTTCTCTAAGCTCATCAGTCTCACCTCAGCCTTTGAAACTGCGGAACTCACCTTCACCCATGTATTCAGACATTATGGGATTACTAAGACAAGAAGTTTGGAGTATCTGTCAGCCTCATATCTAGGTATACTCCCGAACCAACGGTCAGTTCAAGAAGGCAAACCAAGAAGTGGGACGATTCTTGAGAGCCTGCTGTGCTGACAGCCAGGAGGACGGCCTGATTCCTGCTGTGGACAAAATATGCGTAGAACTTTCTCTGTCAAACGCAATTAACCCCATTCCGTTGTGTACTAGGCAGAGTTTGGTATAACGCGTAACACATTATTGTAATCTAATTGCATTTTCTGATAACGCAGTAATGTAAAGCATTTTAAATGTATGTAAATTGATTAGTTACTGATGTCAACAAAATTACGTTACTTTCATTACAAATTTATTGTTAAGAAAAATGCATTTTTTTTAACGAAATCACGTTAAAACATTTACTTTAGACTTTTTCACGTTTAGACTTTAGCCCTAAATAATTCTCCACTTGCAGTAGTTTGTCACCACGTAACTGAGCGTTAGTAAAAGTAGACAGGGTTTACAGGAAAATGCGTGGAAACACTCATATTTTATTGTCTGACAGGTCCAAATTCTGCCAAATGCTAGCTCACGGTCAGTGTGAGGAAAAATGGATATGTTTTGGTTTTTTTTTTCTTTTTTTAAATTTCTTTCTTTTTTTTAACCAGTATATGTTTTGAAACTGAAACAGTGACACCATCTTTTGCTGACCAGAAAAACAGGATGTGTAAATATCTATGAGTTTACGTGAACATGATATGAGAAGAGCATAAGGAAAGATAATGTACTTTGCATGGCACTGTAGCAGCTAAACCCATACAATGATAGCTTAGTTGTGCCTCCCCTTGGCTAACGATACCAAACTAGCCTAGTTTGAAAAGTTTGATATTTTATCAGTCTGGTAGTCTTACAAACAGTGACAACACCTAAGGCAAGTTTTATGATAAATCCAACCGTTTTTGATCATGTCATACATTGATGCAAGCTAAAATAACTGAAACAACTGAGTTTCACTTTGTAGTGTATTTTTTGAAGTTTTGATAGGTTATGAAAGTAACGATGACTTTTTTCATGCAGTAATCTGTAATGTAATCAAATTACAATTTCAAAGTAGTAATTTGTAGTGGATTACTTTTTTGAGTAACTTACCCAACATTGGTACTAGGTTACCAAAAGAAATAGGTGGAGTGTCCAAAAGATTTACTCAAGTACAAGTAAATCTACTTATAAAATAATTACTCAAGTAACAGTAAAAGTAATAATGTTATTTACTTGAGTAAGCGTAACCTCAGAAGCTAGTATTTCCCTTTTGAGTAGGCCATTCCATAACCTTCCATTTCTTCTTTTTGAGCCTTTCTTTGGTGGATGTTCTTGTGTGCTAAGGATCATTATCCTGCTGAAAGGTCCACTTTCATTTCAACTTCAACCTTTGGAGAGATGGCATCACAGTATCTTCAAGCACTCTTTGATAGGATGCAGAATTCATGGTTGAGTCAATGAATGCGAAATGTCCAGTCCCTGAGGCAGCAAAGCAACTCGAAACCATAACATTCCCACCACCGTGCTTCAAAGTTGATATGAGGTGCTTCTCCTGAAAAGCTGTCTTAGGTCAGCGCCAAACAAGTCTTCTGTTACTGTGACCAAACAATCAATCTTTGATTTGTCTCTCCAGACCACATTATTCCAAAAGACCTGGTCTGTGCCTATATACTCATTGGCAAACTGTAGTTCTGCAAAGGCTTTTTTGTGGCACTGTCCAGTTTGGGTGAGTCTTTGCCTATGATAGCCTCACATTCTTGTTGTTGGATGATAGGAACGTAAAATGATGTGGTCTTCTGCTGTTGTAGCACATCCACCTCAAGGTTTAATGTGTGTTCTGAGATGCTTTTCTGCTCACCACAGATGTAACAAGTGCTTTTTTTAGTCTCTATAGTATTCCTGTCAGCACAGACCAGTCTGGTCATTCTCCTCTGAGCTGTTTGTGTGTGTTTGAGAAAATCCCAGATGATCAGCAGTTTCTGAAATATTTAAACCAGTCCATCTGGCACCAACAACCATGCCACGGTTAACATCACAGAGATCACCCTTTTTTTCTTGATTCTGATGTTTGATCATTAACTGAAGATCTATATCTGCATGATAATTTGCATTGTGCTCCTGCCACATGATTATCTGTATAGATAATCGCATGAATGTGCAGGTGTACAGGTGTTCCTATTAAAGTGGATGGTGTGTGTATATTACAGATAGGATGCTCCCCCCTTTGGGTGTCACTACTAGGTCAAAAGTTGTGTTAATTAGAAGCCTTTACCTGAAGGAATAGGAGTCCTGCTAAATAAAGGATTGATATAGTTTTTCGACCACACACACACACACACACACACACACACACAGCAAGGATGGAAAGGAACTTAAAAAAGCACTATACAGTATAAATGTGTAAGGAATTATTATTATTGCATTTTCACTGGAGTGTGCATCGAACAACCCTGCTCTGACTATAAGGAATTTAAAACATTTACTGATGAAACACATTAGCGGAGCAAAGCACTGCATGTTCAAACAAGTGAACGTGATTGTCATGGTAAATGGTAATGCTAAACAGTAAAAATGTCAGACCTTTCTGGGCCTTTTTTAGTGGAACTGAAATTAAAAACACAAATGGCAACTAGATGGGGCAAACTAGGGGTATGTAGTAGAAAAATGAAAGAAATAAAAGCTTTAATGGTGGATGGTGGAAATGTTGCTAAGAATTTTGAAACATCAAGCCTTATTTAGAGATGTCAGTCCCCCCAAACCCCCCGTAATTCATGCCCTGGTTGCATTCTCATCCAAACAACAATTACAAAGCGCTTAATGTATTCACCCTTCTGCAGTTTCTGTGAAGGCAACCATGCTCTCATTAACTGTCCAAAGATCATCTCTGAAACTCATGAGAGGAATCTAGTTCCTAAAGGTAAATAGCCACTTCTTCAGATTCAAAACCAAAGGCCACCTATGTAAACAATTTAAACAGAAGCTGACATGCCAGCAGCAGAGAATAGAGAAATGACGCATGGAACCACAACAAAAGTTTAGTCTAACAAACAAAAGGAGACTTCTGTCAGCATTATTCCTATTTTGGCTGGAGAAGTAGTTGGGGCCATTAAACACCTAACAATTGTGCAAGTGCAAGTCAAGCAAGGCAAGCATGTCCTGACCTGTTCATTCCTTGATCTGACCATTTCAGCTACTTTCTTTTACAAAAAGTTTAATTCAGCAACTATAAGCTAAAAGCCACAAGTCAGAAATCCTTTTGTGAATAGTGAGCAGAAAAGATGCATAAAGAGTTGACAGCAGTGAGAAATACAATCAAGATGATTGCCGAAAGTTAACATGTTCAGTTTTGACATCACATTGATTAAATGCATCGACCTCAGAAGAACATATTGCAAAATTGGTCAAGGAAATAGACTTAATAAATGGAATAAAAATGTTATCATTTGAAAGCCCACTTGAAATCCAATGGAACATTACCAATGATATGTTCACCTTCAGATTTATTCTCTAATTATTTTATCAATAGGCTAAACACTCAGGCAGAGGTCACATGAGCTCCAAACTAAGTCAGAGATTCTGGCTACCTCATGTCAACTCCTTAGCCAGAAAGATCATTAGAGTCTTTCTGCAGATGAAAGCAAGCCAAGGTTGGACAGCAAAATAAATAAATAAATAAATAAACTTACAGAGAACCTTTGTCTTCTGACCTACCACCCTTCACCCATGTGGGAATTGACCGCTTTATACTTGTAGAGGTGAAGCAACTTCATGCTTGTATGAAAGAGTGGGGAGTGTTCACATGCTTGGTGAGTCTAGAACAGGGATTTTCAATCCTGGTCATTAGGACCCACCGCTCTGCACATTTCGTATGTGTTCTACATTTAACACACCAGATTCAAATCATCAGCTCATTAGGAGAGACATTCATGAACTGAGCTGAATGTGTCAGATATGAGAGACATGCAAAATGTACAGTGCTGTGGGTCCCTAGGACCAGGATTGAAAACCCCTGGTCTAGAGTCTAAAAGTGGCAAACTACATAGACACAGACTTGATGCCCTGTGCTGGTTTCTATGGCATAGACGACTACAGTGCCTTGCAAAAGTATTCGGCCCCCTTGAACTGTTCGACCTTTTACCATGTTTCAGGCCTCAAACATAAAGATATAAAACTGTAATTTTTTGTGAAGAATCAACAACAGGTGGGACACAATCATGAAGTGGAACCAAATTTATTGGATATTTCAAACTTTTTCAACAAATAAAAAACTGAAAAATTGGGTGAGCAAAATTATTCAGCCCCTTTACTTTCAGTGCAGCAAACTCTCTCCGGAAGTTAAGTGAGGATCTCTGAATGATTCAATGTTGACCTAAATGTCTAATGTTGATAAATAGAATCCACCTGGCGATTGGTCAGGCCTGTAAAGAAAGTACAATATAACCAGTCTTGAAATAACACATTTTAGAAAGTGAGACCCTACAGATAGCCTTGTGTGAGCTATAGTGAATGATCAGCCAATAACAGTGCTATCAGATGACCCTAATTATCTAGAATCCCTCAACCCAAAACACTTGCTTCAGTTGAAATCCAAACCAGTCATGTCACCAGGACTATTCCAAATAGTGATCTGTACTCACAAAGTAGGTGGAGGCAGGCTTGGAGGCAGGCTTAATACATTGCTAACCTATTCTGGAAGAGATGGGTTAGATAATATATCTCACTCATGCAACAAATGGAAAAATAGTGGCAATATTCTAAATGAAAGCTCATTCCTGATGACCTTGTTGTCATAGTACACTATATGGTCAAAAGAATGTGAACACTTGACCATTGCACCCATGTTTGGGCCTTCCCCAAACTGTTGCCACAAAGTTGGAAGAACACAGTTGTCTAGAATGTCTTTACATGCTGTAGATTTAAATATTTCCTTTTACTGGAACTAAGGGGTCTAACCCAAACCTGTTCCAGCATGACAGTGCACCTATGCAAAAAATGAGGTCCATAAAGGCATGGTTTGACAAGGTTGTTGTGGAGCATCTCAAGTGGCCTGCACAGAACCCTGACCTCAACCCCACTGAACACCTTTGGGATAAATTGGAACACTGACTGCACACCATGCCTTCTCACCTGACATCAGTGACTGACCTCATTAATACTCTTGTGGCTGAATGGGCACAAATCCCAACAGCCACATTCCAAAACATTGCATAAATCCTTCCCATAAGAGTGAAGGTTGTTATAACAACAAAGGGAGAATAACTCTGTAATAGGATGTCATTGAACATATAATTGTGATCGTTAGGTGACCATATACTTCTGGCCATATTGTGTGGATGACACCACTCCCAGGAATACATGGTTTATGGGTTATGTTGTGAAGACTTTGTTTTAAGTGTCCTGATTGAAACCAAGACCAATATTTTGCAAAGGCTTTTAGACATGCTCGGTCTGCTCCTGGAGGCAGCAAGTGAAATGACAGGCTGTCAGAGAGATAATCATGTGCTTGTAACCTTTGACTGCCATACAACAGTTGCACTTGCACATACTACCATATACATGCCCACTGACACTATCATTTTCACTCACTCTGAACTCTGAGTCCTACACAAAGGACTGAGGACTCATGGAAGTAAAAATTAGAAACGATGATTTATTTTGTTTAACTGAAAATTGATTAACACCAACTATGATTTCTGAAACTGGTTATTCATCTACATGGGTGTGCAGATTATTGCAATATACAATGGGTATATATATATTTTAACATTGGTATATATATATATATATATTTTAACATTGGTATATATATATATGTATATATATACATATATATATAGGTATATATATGTGTGTGTGTGTGTGTATATATATATATATATATATTTACCATATTAATATATATATATACAGTGGTCTGCAAAAGTTTGGGCAACCTTGTTTATTTCAATGATTTTCCTTCATAAATCGTTGGTTCTTAGGATTAAAAAAAATCAGTTAAATATATCATATAGGAGACAAACACAGTGA